>JAQFXN010000974.1:0-17364 GCA_034693365.1 Liacarus xylariae
ATAGAATAATAATAATAAAAGTCATTATTATTATTCTACACTATTAAAGCTATCCCCGCGTTACACGCACAAATTTTTGTTGATAGCCTCCTTCTGTTTATACAGTAGAAGGCAGGCAGAAACGCCCCCAAAATGCGCTAAAATCACGCCCTAAAAAGTTTATTTTCTTAATATAAGAGGACTAGTTCAGTGTTGCCCGTTACCGGATTTATAAACCCACATTTAATTAGAGTCCGCTTTTAGAACTAATTAATAGTCAAAACAGTTTTTCACGTTTCCAAAAATTTGCTTAATTTTATTAATTTATGACATTCAATAGGTATTATGCATTAATAGACTGTAAACTGTATAACTATTTCAGTGGGTCAACGCATCTACTGTATAATGTTCTATTGATTATTTGTATTATTGGAAACCCACTAAAAGTCTCTGCTTCTCTGAATGAATTAAGTAGTGCAACTCATTAATGTGGGAGTAGGAGGAAACAATAGAGACATTAAACGCAGAGACAATACACTTTCTGGAAATATGAGTGGCTTAAAGTAACATAAGCCACTCCCTAATCCACTAAATTTTCTTAAGATAGTTAATAATTGACACTCTATAAATAGAAAGGTGTTATGCCATAAGAGCTGTAATGCATAGCGTTTGGAATACATGCTTTTAATTGACACTAATTTTATGATTTATTAATGTTCTAAAATTTGAAATTTTGAAAATTATTTGTCTGATTTTCAATAAAATAACACTAAAAATTAAATATTTTGATATAAATGTGTCGGCAGATTCAGAGGAGAGAGTATAAATAATTTGAGAGGATATGAGGGGTATTTTGTGAAATTTTTCTCAAAATGACATATGTGTATATTTCTGAACAAAATATGAAAAATGGTGACAGTAAGTTAAAAAAAATTTCTTCTGAAAAAGTGAGCGGAGGTAATATTCAAGAGATACTTCGATATGCAACTCCTTAGCTACCTCTAATTCATAGGAGAACACATCGGGAGACGACCCTTATAAATTTCATATCAATTCCTGTTTTCCACATGTATTTTAAAGCATAACACTTTTCTATTTCTGGAGCGTCAATTGAAATATTATGAGGGCAAATCATTTTCTTAATGTAACCCTATAAAATAAATTCACTTATAGTCAAATCAGAGTATATGGCAGGCCAGGGGTGGGTATTTTCAGCGTCAATCAAATTATCTGCCTATAATTCAGACATTCTGATAGATTTTTATGATGTCATGAAAATTATCATTCTTTATCTTCATATTAATGAATAAACTCTTGTAAATAATCAATTAAAAGTTATCCTGATGCTTAAATCCCGCTATTACGATTTGTTGCCGGATATTTAGATTAAATAACTGGATATAATAGGTTTCGCGCAACAAAATCTTAAAAAATCATAATCTAAAAACCAAATATTTGTTAATATCTGACAAAATTCTCGCATTTTTCAGAATTTAGTTTCACAAAATATTCATGAAGCAGCGCAATAAATGTACTTGTTTTATTCCTGATTTAAGACATTTTTAACTCCTTATTCCCCACTGATTTGGTAGTTTTTTACTCCAATATTTCCGATAAGTTATCATTGAATGCGTGCCAACAATAGAAGTTTAATTTTCCAGATCTTCGCTAATTATTTGGATTTAGAATTGAAAAATACACCAAACGATTGATTTCATTTTTATTTATTCATACAATTCATTTACATATAATAACGAATAATGAAATGTAAAGTACTTATTGTTATTCTTATAGTCCATTCAATAATATTGAACTCAACTTCAATCAAACAAATTGCAGAAAATTACAATTTCGTTAAATCGGTTTGAATTATTCAATTATTATAAATATTTTGACATTTTCTAAGTTAAGCACTGGTTTTTCAAAAATTAGTTGTTTAGAGTTGTGGATAGATTTGACGAAACAAATGAAACGGAAAAAGAAATAAATGCTTTGAATGACAAGAAGACCCAAATTATTAGAATTGAAGAGTTTGTGAACAATCGATTGACTATCAAATGCCCGTAAGTTTTGATGAAAGTAATTGATTTAAATTTAATGAAAATTTCTCAATCAATCGATATTCATATCAAATATTGTATAGTTTAGGAAAGAACAAACGAGAATATAATTACATAAACTGGTTCATTAATTACACTCCAAGAAGTGCCAGAGAATTACGAAATGCTACAAAATTACGAATGTCTTTAAAAAAGGATAATATGATTGAAATTACTTATTTAAAGCCGGAAGACTCGGGTATTTATTCGTGTCAATTGAGAATGAAAAAGAACTGTTCAATTGAGGATTTGATAAAGAATTCAATAAATATTAAACTATTAGTTCATTCATTCTTAAAAGGATTGGATTTACGTTCGCCAAAAGTCGCACTTAAATTAGCATTTCTTATAATGATTATTATATTTTGTCATATAATCTATAAGAAAGCAAAAATTTAAAATTAAATCCTAATTATAACAACTTATTCAAAGTAATAATTTATTTGTTTATTATTTGTACCTTATAAGTTGATTTTTAAAAATTTCTTCAATTTGTACTCACATTATTACAAAATACGGTATAATGTATGCATACATTGTATGGTATTAAACAATTTTAAATACCAGTATTTTATTAATTATACTTTATTTTTAAAATTCAGAGAATTCGATATAAATTTTTTATTAGTAAAAATTGAAAAGATAATAAAATTATATACATATTAACAGTTAATTATTAATTAACTTAGTTTACAGAATTCATTTTAGAAATACACCAATTCTAGATTTTAAATTGATCTCGAACAACTTTAAAAAGATTGAAGTTTGTCCTCAATCTACGGCAGGTTTTTTCATGTTATCAAGTCAGTTCAGACTGTTTTCAGGTGAGCTAAAGAAAGTTGAGAATAAACGAAGCGCTTATGAAATGATTTGTCAAAATATTCTGAAATTCTGTTTTGATTCCAATGGTTTCTAACGACAACCGAAACAAAAATTAAACAAACAAATTGTCATTTAATGTTAATTTTTGTGGTTTTCTAAACAATTATTTAGTGATAAAAACTGATTCTTTATAACAATTATTCAAAATAAATGGCATTTTTTTCAAAACTATTGACATTTTTAGGATTTAAGAAAAGAGAGGCCAATATATTAGTAGTGGGTTTGGACAACAGCGGGAAAACAACAATTATGAATCATTTTAAACCACCGGAAGAGAAGTCGAGTGAAATCGTGCCAACCGTTGGCTTTAATGTCGAAAAGTTTAAAATAAAAAACTTGACGTTCACTGCATTCGATATGTCAGGACAGGGAAGATATCGAAATCTTTGGGAACATTACTATAAAGGCGTTCAGGGAATCATATTTGTGATCGACAGCTCTGATTCATTACGCTTAGTTGTGGCCAAAGATGAACTCGAAATGATGTTAAAACACTCGGACATCGCATCCAAGCCTTCGATTCCAATTCTATTCTTCGCCAATAAAATGGATTTAAAAGAATCGCTTTCGAGCGTTAAAATAAGCCAAACATTGGGTTTGGATCAGTTTAAGAATAAGGCCTGGCATATACAGGTGCTATGAATACTTCAAAAATATCTAACCCTAGAAATTAATTATTATTTTCATTAAGGCCTCAAATGCAGTGACCGGTGAAGGACTACAGGACGGTATTGAATGGTTATCCGAACAACTTATGCAACAAAATAAATAATTTCAATAGAAATGTCTAATATTTGTCTTAATTTAACAATTTGTCAATAAATTGTTGGAGAAAGCAATGAACCCCTCGTAATGTAGATCTGAAGGGATGAACTATAGAAGCATTTTTTACTCATTTCAAAGTTAATTTATAATCAATAACAATAAGTGTGTTCTATATTTCTAAAACATAAAAATGAGTGTGCATACACATTAAGTCAGCTTGAACATTCAACTAATTCTAAGTATGTAAAAGTAAATATTGAATGAATGTATTAATAATACTTATTAAAGGAAGAGTGAGAAATTAAATGCATCTAAATTTAAACTCTTTACAATTTATTTCTGCACAGTCACTAGACTATCTTTTAGTGCTTTGGCTAAATGTTATTATATTTGACTATCAATGACCGAAAGCTTAATCTTTATATCAAATAGTTTAATAACAAAAATTTTGTTATAAAGAGTATCTATGAATGACTCAGTTATGATATCAAACTATTATTTAGTTGTAGTTCACTGATTATTCAAATATAAAAATATTAAGCAAAACACTGAGAGGTTGTATACTTTGTGTGCAGAAATGAATTGAAAAAAGTTTATAACCTGGGACTTAAAAAAATCGAGTTTATCATCGAGAATATAAGTAAATATTTTCATCAGTAATGAAGGCCATTTGACCATTTTACTTCACAAAAATATCTATTTATATACCAATTAATATTTAATCTAGTCATTAAATAAAGGGTCGTTCTTTCATTGTCTTCAACTCATAAAAACTTATACTTTTGAGGATAAACTCGAATATTTAAGTCTCAGTTTATAACTGATAGAATCTAAGTTAGCTTAGCAAGCACAATATTGGCAATTCTTCTACTTTTTTAATAATAAAAATCAAATATCGGAGGTCTTCAGAATTGTGAAATTTAAAGCTTGGCAAATTCCAATTTTTAGAAATTTATTTAATCCCTTTCTTAAGTTCAAAATGAATATTTTTATAATTTTTAAGCAATGTTACATAAGAATCACTGTATGAACGTATAATCTTCAATGAAGATTCTTCATAAACAAATACTTCATTTGTGGGAATATTAAAAAAAATTCAGAGTTCAGATTCATTACTAATCTCTATACAATTGATAATTAGATTTAGATGGACTGCTTTTTATTTCTTAAATATTCTTTATACTTATTTTATGGTTCAGATTAGACTGCCTAAACATGACTTGAACTGATTTCTGTATTGTCTTGTCCTGTTGAAATCTTTTCCTGTCCTGGTAATTGTAACATGTTAGATTGTAATATGTCTTCCTGTCCTATACAGTCAAGGAAAGACAAGACAGGAAACAGGACAAACTTTAAGTAGTCTAGTTCAGATAAAACTTCCAAATAAAATGATTTTAGAATGCATACTGCACAATTAATAAGTATGTGATCACAACTTTATTTATAAGAGATGTACATTTGCATACACCAGACGTACGTTTCATTGCTATTTTGCAAGCACATCATCATCAGAGGCCAGTAATAGACCATTTGGTGTTGAATTTCAAACTTCGTTCACACATTATTTCAATTAATAGTGATTTACAATTTTACTCCAGACATAGCTCACAAACAAAATGTAATATAATGTGTGAACCAAGTTTGAAATTCAACACCAAATGGTCTATTACTGGCCTCTCATCCCTACTCAACCCAACTCTACTCTTCTTTTCTTCTTCAAACCGATCTAAGACTCGGTGCACATATAAACCACTGATGATTTGCAAAATAGCAATGAAACGTACGTCAGGTGTATGCAAATGTACATCTCTTACAAATAAAGTTGTCATCACATACTTATTAATTGTGCATTAATATTGCACATAACTTGCTTAACACAACAAAATGATTACAGATTAGGACTTACTGTATATTAGGGGCTATATTTTAAGGACGTTCACACAGGTAGGGGAGGGGGGGGGTAGTTCAAAAGTGGACTATAATAGACTCCGCTCATAGATAAATACGGATTTATGTGGATTAAGGGGGAGGAAGAGGTGAAAAATTCTCCAAAAAAGGACGTGGAGGTCCTTAAAGTATAGCCCCTTATATGTAAAATATTAAATAAAAATAAATTTATGAAAAAATTGTATTTAAGTGTGAAAACAGAATATTAAAAGAAAAACGAATAAGTAATTAATCAAAAGAGAATTTTTTTTATTTAATATTAAAAAAATAAAATGAAAATTAGAAATTTATTTGGTATTCAAAGACATAATTGTTGAGTCGGAGGACAAATAGGTATTGATTTAAAAGTAAAAGATTGCGATTCAAACTGTTTTACATCATTTGGAGTTAAATCGGATTCTTTAGAGTAATTATCAAATGAGTTGAGACTCGAAGTAGTGTTTGGACTCAAAGTTGAGTTCGTTTTTGGAACCGTTCCTATCGATGGCTTATTTGCAAATACACTAAAATTATTGGATTGAGAAAAGAGGCCAAAACTATTTGGTTGTGAATCACGTGAACCACTATTGGCTCGCATTCGAGGAATAGCTGTCGAATCCATTTCGATGTCGTCAACCATTGATCGCGGGTTCGGCCCATCACTGCTCGACATCTGTTGGAGAGTTCGGTTGAAACTAAAGTTCGACACTCTTTGTGTCGGAACAGAAGTATTGGTCGATAAGTGAAACGAATTCTTCGGAAAAGAAGACATTTGTGTCTCATTTGTCATAAAGTTTGACGAATTCCTATTGAAAGGCATTTGTTGTGACAATACTTTATTCGGATTAAGGCTTTCGAGGGTTCGGTTGAAACTGAAGCCAACCTTCTGAGCGCTGGTCTGTTGTGTGGACTCCGACTGTCGGCCATCGAATCGGTTGTAGTTCTGGCGATAATCTAAACGATTGAAACCATTATTTGTCGATTAAATCAAATTAAGTAAACATTAATACAATTGTTTGTAGTGTTGATCGAGTGCTCAAACCGACAGCTATTGCCGTAACGACAGTAACCGTTGGAATAAAACCTACAAATTGTCATATTTTGGCACTAATTTTACAATTAATTCAATAAACTCTTAAAAATTAATTCAATTTTTTCTCAATTAGTAAACAATCATTTGTCGACATATCGTAACGTAATATTTGAATGACTCGTATAAACACATGATTTTGTATTTTTGTTTTGAAATGTTTTTACATTTAATTGAAAATACTTTTAAAAACAAATAATTGATTATTATTTCATTGAAATTCAGACCAATTCGTGAATACGAGTGAAAATGGTTTTAATATATAATAAATTAAATAAATTGTTGAATAAGTGTCGGAATGTATGCATCGGTCGGGCATTGCATACATCGGCACAAGTGTTGGGAAAACGGAATTTCCGTAAATTCATGATTCCTAATAAGAGGGGACAGTTTGAACACTACAAACTTCCCGCACCTCTCGCCGAACGGGAGTTCGATTACCCGGTCTGGAGGGACACACTCTTTATCCGTTACCCCGGCTTTTGGTTCGGAAAGAAATTGTTTTACGTGAAGGAAATGGAACCGCAATTAATTGTTCCCGAATTAGAGGGCTTTGAACTCAAGCCTTACGTCTCCTACAGGTGTCCCGACATAAAGCAGTCGGAGTTCACGGCCAGAGATCTCTTCAATGCAACTCTGGCCGACTCTATAATAGAAAAGTTTAAAAGCGGTCAACAAATGGATGTATTGGTTACCGAAGAGGGGATCGAGGAATCGCGAGTTCGGGCCAAACAGACCGGCGCCGACCTATTCGTTGATAAACCCGATTATGGCATTCAATAAATATGTTGTTTGTGTTCATTCAAACATTTAGTGTTGACTTTATTTAGAATAAAAAGTAATAAAACTTAATTTTAATGCCAATACTTTAATAAACTTCTCTCTAATATAATTGAGTAAAAGTAATAAATTATTTATTCATAATTTGTTGACTGATTCTGATATACTGTACACCCGGTTTCAAAACATGTGGATCTGGTTTTCATGGTTTTAGCGGTAAATGTCAACCATATTGGATGAAAATATTTCTCAACTACTTATATACAATTGGCAAATATTTAACCCAAATGACCTTGGTCACTAATGTACTTATGCTCCAGCTCTGAGGGTCCTTAGGGGAATATAATAAAAAGTTCTCACAATGCAAGGGATTAGGCTAGCGATAAAAATTTCAAATTTACTAATCGATAGTATCAGATTATAGTTTATTATACAAAATTTCAGGGTGTCCAACAAACCCCTTGGTATTTTTAGGAGTTAAATTACTATATTTTTATGATAATATAAGTTTTAACAAATATTGTCTCAATTTTCCCATACGATATATAAACTCAAGATATATTTAATCTATCCAGCAAGAAATGATTTATTTTAATTTTTTGTACTTTATTTAATTTTTTGGATTTTTTTTAATAATTTGTTCTTTTCTTACTTTTTTGTTTTTATTACTAATTGATTTTTATCATAACTTTTGATCGATGTTGTATTTTCATTTATTAAAATATTTTATATGAGCTTTTTTGTATGTGTTGAGTCTTGCTCTTTCAAAGCTAGACTTAGTGGAAACTTGTATCGCTTAAATAATGAAACCGTAACTATAGTAGCCGACAGTGATACAGGATCATAGACTAAGAGGTTTTAGAAGTATTTACAAACAACGCCACTACCCCTCCTCCCATCGACACTGTTTCCTTAATATTCTGTCAAATTCTATCTAAATTCTGTAATTATCTAAATATCAAAATTTTGTTAAATTCTAATAGAATTTATCACATTTCTGCTAATTTGTGGTAAATTCTTGCAGAATTCGTCGAAGAATTTGACGAAATCATTGCGAAATATCAAGATGGGAGGGGAAGAGAAAGGGCTGATCGTTGGGTACATTTAGGTTGGCTTTAGAGAAGTTAGTATTGATTTGACGTAATTTTTGAACAATACTCGACTGGTTTTGCAGTAAAACACGTGCTTTTGTTTATTAAATCATTTAATTAATGTTAAACCAAATTAATTAAAATATAAATCAATTTATTATAAATATTAAGTGAAATAATTGTTTCAAAAATGAGCACAACTTTTGTCGAAGAATTGCTTCAAAAAGTGTCTGAAAATGAGGAGAAAAGCCATCAAAGCGTTAGAGTCGACAAACAAATTGAACTGAATTTCGATTTAAGACATCTTTTGGCCATCGATTCCAATCCAATCAATGCACAGGCGTTTAAGTATTTATTGATTGTTATATTAATTTGATTTTATGTAAAACTATTGAATGAATTGTTGTATTTATAAAACAGAAGTAATAAAGAGTTGTATTTACAAGAGTTGGCCAGAGATAACACCCAATTGATTGTCAATGAGTTGTTCCAATTGGAGACCAAACGAGTCGACGACACAGTTGTGGCTCAATTGCCGCCCAATCACTATCTGCTGCCCCGAAGCAGACCTGTGCCCAAAGCTAAAGCGCCCACAAAATGGGAAACCTATGCAAAGGAAAAGGGAATTAAAAGGACTAAACGCGAGAAATTGGTTTGGGATGACGTGAACCGGGAGTGGAAACCCAGGTTCGGCTTCAGAGGCATCAATCAAAACAACGATTGGGTGATCGAAGTGCCCAACAATTCAGGTATTGATTTGATTTGATTTATGAATAAGTGATTGAATTAATGTCTAAACAATAGATCCGAATATCAATTACTTCGAGAAGAAAAGCGGAGAAAAGAAGGAAAGAATTGCTAAAAACGAATTACAGAGACTGCGAAACATCGCGCGATCGCAGAGAATAAAAATTGCAGGAAATTCAGGGATTGTTCCGCAATTAAATCAGTCCAAAGAAGAACTGAGAAAAGCTTCGGTTTTAGCCAAACAATCGACCGCTTCTTTAGGAAGATTTACTGAAAGATTGGCCGAAGAAAAGGCCCCAAAAAATAGCGGAAAAAAGAGAAAATTTGAATCAAATTTTGGAGACATTAATAAAGAAAAGGATAAAAGTCTTAAAATAATTGAAGACATAATGAATAAAAAGCCAAAATTGGATATAAATAAAGCGATTGAACCGTTAGTTAAAACTAAAAAGTCAGTCAATTCTGTCGTTAATAAACATAATTAAAATTCTAATTATTAATCATTATTTCAGAGACTTTAAAAACAAATCAAAACCAGATTTTAAGCACAAAAATGGACCGAAATTTGATAGAAAAGGACGAAACAATGACACAAATAAGACACCAAATAAATTCAATTCAAAGAATAAATCGAATAAATTCGGCAAAAATGATAGAAAATTCAAAAAATAATTTGTTTGAAAACCAGAAATACGACACTATTTTTAAAATGAAGTGTAAACTCATGTTTGTATTAACTTTAAGAAACGAAATACAATAAAATTAACAAAGAATTAAAATTAATGAATCTTTTATTTGAATTTTTTTCAATACATGAAAATATTTTTATTTTAAACTTAAAATATTAGAACAATTCTATTGTTAAACATAATAAACATTATTTTAAAATATTCTTTTATAAATTGAATGTTAATTAAATAAAAATAGTTATCAATTAATTTGAATAACAATTAATTTTGTATCGAATTATTGAATTAAACATTAAATAACATTGAATTCAAATAAATAGTTATTTCACAAAATTAAAAAAATGAATCAATAAATTAGTGGACACTTGGATTAGAGTGTGTGTCACTAATGAACTTATATTACAGATACGGGACTAGAATTGCATATTTTTGTATTTTTCATATCAAATAACACTTGTTTTTTAAGGTTTTTATATAGAAATAAAGGCACATAAAAGGCATTCTAGAAGAAAAGAATTGGTTCGGCTTTTGTTTGATTTTATAAATTATTATTAAAGCAATTATTGATTTAAAAAAGTTATAAAAACTTTAATTATAATAACGTTTTTGCATAAAAAAAATTAATAAAACTATTGAATGATTTTACAGATGAGTGTCTTCACTGGATATCGCGATTTTAGGCTTATTCGGCGGTAGAGGTCGTGGAGGTCTGGGTTGGGCCACAGGATTTGGTTCAGTGCTATTGATTGTTGAATTGGAATTATGTGTGACTTCATTGAACTCACTTTTATCGATCAAATTGGCCGGGGATTGAGCTCTTGGAGGTTTCATTGGTGTAACAGTAGGAGTGTTTGCAATACTTTGTTTAGCCCTTTGCAGATAATGTGCTTCTATTTTGTACGGTTTCGACGTATTGTTGTTGTCCTCGACGTCCGAGTCGTCGGCGAAAGCGATGCAATCCTTTTCGTTCTTAATCTTCAGGGAATCGACGGATGAATTGTCATTCGATTCGCAATCATTTGAAGATTCGATAGAATTCTCAGAATTAATCAATTCATGTAATGAAGGATACAATGACTTTGAATTCGACTCGTTTTCGCCACTTTTGTCTTCGAGTGAAGACTTTTCGTCTAAATTCGATTCATTTAAGAACTCAAGTGATCTCTGTTTCACTTTGTTATCACATGACCTCTGAGGTCGTTCTGGAGGAGGAATCGATGGCCTCTCGTGGACAGACAGAGGCCTTTCTATAGAGTTTCGATTGGGGACAGAAGGGGGCGGAACCGAAGGCTTTTCTATCACTTTGTTTCTTAACTGAATGTTCGCCAAAACCTTTCTGTCATTAATGTTCTGGCGCTCTGAAGGCGTTTCCGTTACTTTCTTTGGGGGCCTATCGAGAGATGCCGTCGAATAAATCACAGACGAGTGAGTCATTGAATTCTTTGATTCATTACTTTCGCCGAAATTTATCTCAATATTAGACTCAAGACTAGTCGGAATAGACTCCCTGTGCGACGAATTCTCTGTTTCTGACAAATCAAAACTGTTCTTCGAATCCGACGAACCTTTACTTCCATTCAAAGAACTTTTTCTTTCGAGTGGTTTAATGTTTTGAGGGACAGGAGGAGCAGGTTTTTTGGCTGACCTATAATTTTGCTGACTTTTATTCGAATACTGGTCTCCACTATAAGTATTTTCTCCGTTCAAAAGTCTTTCTCCATTCAAAGGAAAAGTAACAAAATTCGGTTCTATTTATAAATTGAGTGTAAAAAACAATTTTTAACAAATGATTATATAATTAATAATTGGAACTAATGTTTGGAACAATGCATACCTCCCGGGAAAAACCAGTCGCTAAAGTTGATGAGTGCGTCCAAAATGAGACTGTGATAGTTGGCGGCCGTCATGTTTACGCTTCAGACAAAATCACAAATTAATTAAATTATTCTAAACAAACATTTAAGTTGTGAACCGAATACTAACTCAAAGGGTTGGCTCTCTTGTTGAGGCCATATAAGGCTCGGGGAGATTGCGATCGCAAGGTTTTGTGACGACATCTTATTTGATTCGGAATTATTGGAAAGTTTAGCCAAAAATTTAACTAAATATCTGAGATTTTCGAAGTTTGCTTTCGGAAGTTTATTGCAAACCTTCCACAAGGATTGGAGTCGTGAGTCCGCGTCATTAACTCTATTGAAATCATTGAAAACAATCATAAAATGTAAACAAAATCACATTTTTCTAAGTGAAATGAGACATACTTTGCAGCACTGATCCACTCGGGGTATAAATTATAAGTCAAAAGTGGTTCCGGAAGTTCTCTCAAATATGATTTGAGAGTTCCGGCCACTGTGTGAGTGTCGCGATAGTAGTCTTCAAAGTCTACTATTCCCGCATCGAAAGCACACTTCAATTTCCTAACTTTGGAAGTACTGCCGGGAATTCGAAACAATCCCTCTTCGCTCAGATTATTCAATAGCCATCCGATACACGTCTCGATCACAACAGATATGTCCCGTTTAGTTACGCGCAAATGTTCGTCCAGTGCTATCCCGAACACAGGCTTTTGTGAGTTGTCCTCTAATCGGGTAATTAAGACAAACATTTAGTAATCATTCGAACTTCGAAATAATGAGTGGATAATAGACTACTCACTGATCACTCTTTCAATTAGAGGCAAATATATTTCTAGCAATTCCTGCATTTTCTTGTGATAATTGGCTTGAATTTGAAAATAGTCGAGAAAAATGTGCGCATAATCTGATTCATTGCTCAAAAGTGCAAACATTTCTGTTGCGAATGAGTCCTAAATCAAGAGAATTAGAATTGATTTTAAAGAAAAAACTAATGCAAATGAAAACAAGGCATTACTCTCGTCTGATCCACTTTTATGGTCGACTCCTCCAGTTCTTTCTTTAAGGACTCGGCTTTTAGTGCCGAAGAGGGAGCAGAGCCTGCATTTTGTTGGGCTAACTTCACAGCCGTTTGATATTTAATGCGATAGTTATCCATATCTGTGGTCGCTTTTGTCAAGTGCTTTCTGGCTTTATTGACAATAGGAATCTCGACTTCCAATGCTTTAGTTAAGGTATTGAGGCATTGCTTTTCGATATCGATTTCATAGTTTAGTAATTCTTTTGCCGATAAGTTCTGCAGTTTTGAACACTCGCTTAGAGTTAATCTGAATTATTGTTTCGACAAAATAATTCATTTTTAAAAATTGCATAAATAAACACATTTTATTATTCATTTCTGATTCATATTAAAGATATGTTTATTTCATATTCAATAAATAAATATTCAATTAATGTGTTTTGAATTCGATATGAAATGAAAAATATCGATGAGTCAAATGGAAAAACATAATTAATTAAATTCAAGGCTTTTATCTCAATATTGTTATTATAGGAATTCGAGGCTAAACTGTTTGAATCAATCTTTTTCTAAAAAAGCTATTCAGTTATCTAAGAATATTCATATAAAAAGTTATGATAAGTACACAAATGTTTAATGTTTTTGTATATTTAAAAGTCCATAAAAAAACTCGTATAAAATATTATTTTGTATAAAAAGAAGGTTTGACTTATTTTTCTATTTCTTTCATTGCTTTCCAAACAAAACATTCGATAAAAGGGTCAAAAGAAAAAGAAAACAATTTATAGTTTTTAAAACCATATATATATTGTCAGCGCTTTTTCGTTTTTTGAAAAGTCATCGAATAGTTATCTAACACTAGTGCTCACCCGAGAACAGAATCAGTGCCCAACTGTTCGGCCAATTCCGTAAAGCACTGGTAGAGTTGCATTTGAGGCATCTTTTTGAGGCGTTTCTCTGCAGACAATGAGTCGACACCACTTCCAGCCGTTTGAAGACATGACGTGATTTTCTTTTCAGTGTTAGCACACGTTTGTTTGATTAGATCAACCCTTTTCTCTGCATTTATTAAGTCTTCATTCAATACTTCACTTTTGTCTCCGCTATTATAATAATAGGGAAAAAAAATTCAAAACTTTATAATTAGAGACAAAGTCTGAGCTTTAGATTCTGTGAACTTCTAGTGAGAGTTGAGTAACAATAGAAAGGAAAAGGAAATTATATTAATTTAGTTTCAAATGCTTTGTATAGAATATGCTTTAAAAAAAGAGGAGAACCGACAAAATGTATTTATGCAAGACTTGAGTCAAACACTTTAAATCCGTTTGTTATTTACGATATCATTAATCTTAAAATTATTAATAATATGTTATTATATAATAACATATTAAAAGTGATGTGAAATAAACTACTATTTTATGTAATGTGAAAAAAGTTTTTCTTTAAATTAAAAAATTCAATTCCAAAGCCTATATGTTATGAAATATCAGCCAATATTTCACTAAAACCTAATGACTTTATGGAGAAAGAACTCCAAATTCGATGCATTCATCCGGAAATCATATTTAAATTTTTTTTGCTATCAATAGGAGAATAATTGATCGCATCATTAGTGATGCGAATCATTACAATCCCAAAGTTGAACAGCTCTTCAGAACATATAATACTATTGACTGAATCTATAGTTAAACTAAAATGAGTTTAATTGTCAAAAATTGTGATTCGCATTGATATTGAATTAACGATAAAAAAATTTGTTTATTCCTTATTATCGCAAATATTTATGTCTATAAATAAATGATTGATTACTTCTTATGTAAATAATAGGAATAAATCAGTTCAAACACTAATGGGTCTAATATTTCAAGCATTTAAATACGAAATCAAATTCCAATCAATTCCTCTAATAATCTCTAATACTTTGGAAAATAAGATCAAAACTATTGTAATAATTGCTAATATTTATGATTCAATAATTCACTCAATGAATGAACTGATTTTGTTTTATAGAAATTACTGAAAAATATATTTATTTTAAGTTTATATTAGTTATCAATGAGTTTAACGACAAATATATTTATTGAGCGATAATCCAAACACTTATGAATGCATTTAATTATATTATAGTCTTTGAGTCAACACTTCTATCACTAAAACACTAAACATATTATTAATTAAATTCAATTATAAATTGACAAACAATTGGCAAAAATATATAAAAACAAACGCAAAGAAAATTATTCCTCAAAAAACGAGTTAACTATAGACTAAAAATAGATTTAGTTTTGCAAAAAAGAAAACACAAAATAATAATTAAATGCATTAAAACCTAAATTAAAATGTTATGTGAATTGTGTTTACATTTAAAACGTAATAAAAACAAATGAAAGTCAATATTAAATAATATAAATCTATTGAATGATTGAATACAAACCGCGAAAGGTTTATGTGAACGAAGTCTTTGATGTTTAGAAACTGTTTCTTCATTTCAATGAATTAATTGTCAAAACAAAACATATATTGATTTGAATCACAAATAGTTTGCCATTAGATCGCAATCACATCCGAATGAATGCATTCACTGATCACTTGAAGAGTGTTGTGAACACACAGTCAGAGTCAGACATATTGAGACAGTATTGCACCCATAGATCGCATGACGTCATAGTGTGTCATCACTACAACACTCGCCTAACAGTGCCTCCCATTCCTCCTCTCATACTGGCGTTGTTAAATTGCCGTATTCTTTAGATATTTAAATTGTTGAGATCTATAATATGATTGAATGGTGACCAACTTTTCTACTTGCTTATTTAATAGACTATTTCTATCTTTTCAGTGAATTTTTGAATGTTTTGAAATTAGAAAAAACAACATTTTACAAAAAATAAGGCTATTTTGATAAATTAAAACTTTTACTCATTAATAAAACAAGAATTTGAAATTTGAATTTAATTCATAAAATGTAATTTATAAACTTTAATTTATAAATTACGGTAATTTACGTAAATTACCCTAATTTACACTACTAACAACCCTACTATTACTCTTTCACTGCATATTCACTACGGATTCACTTTCAAAGTTCAGACAAATTATAACTTCTTTTTAATCACTTTTGACGACAAAAAAATTTTCAATTATTTTCATTGATTTGAATTTAAAAATTGTTTCAATGCTTTAAAATTAATAAATGTGGAACAGAATGTTCAGATCAGAATCGAACCATTAAACCATAGCTTAATGTTTATGACCAGCACAGGTCGATTCTGATTTGAACATTCTGTTCCACAAGTATTTTATTGTAAAATTACTATTCATTTATAGAAATAAATAAATGTTAAGATTATTAGCACTCATTGAATCATTGTTTAATTGATTGGTATTGCATTTGGAGAAATGAAGGATAACAAACAAATATTAAAATAGCTAGATGCAAATCAAACAAATATTAGCTAGATACTAGATTACCTGTTCTTTTACTTGGATGATGTTCTTATAGCACAAAAGCTACAAATAATTTGTTTTTCAATTCTGAATTTTCTAATACTTTATTCACTCTATTTATTATACCTGAATAATATTGTTTATTGAATTTTTCTAATTTTTAATTTAACCTTGCAACAAATGAACCATACAGTACATCAAATATTTAACAATACAACAATAGAAAGACAATTTATCATGTGGAAATGAATCTCTGATCACATATTTTTCATTCGAAGCGGAGATACAAATCTAGAAATTTTAATGGTTTCATAGCTTCATATTTTGAGGGCTAATCTCACACAAAAAGAGAATATTAATAATTACAATAATATTTTCAAAGATTCTAAATTTAAGAAAATATGATTTACTTCACCAGAAATTGCAAACTTTTATTTATCTAAGATTTATTACAGAATATAGTTTAAACAAAGATATGGAAGGTTCAAAACGAGAGTATTTTTCAGCAGGAGCATATGGACGGAGGGTCCATGGGAGTATAAAATTTCGAATTTTGCCAATTTAACATTGGGAATGGGTCCCGGAGGGAATATTTTGCAACCGTCAAATTGTTACAGAATTTATTGTAAAATAATGCAATTCAACAGAATTTAGCAATCTTTAAGAATTGAATAAAGACAAGATTTAGCAAGAATTTGACAAATTCTACTATTCTCCCCAAAATTTCACAGAATATCTAAGAGTTTCTTAAAAACTTGGGATTACCTCGCGAAAAGCCTAAAGGTGTATTTAACAAGAACGTTAGGGGGTATTCCGGACTGACCCCCACCTCGGCTCGACATTCCTGGAAAATAGTAAAATATAGATCTTTTGTTTCCGCTAATTCTGAAAGAATTTAACCAAATTTGACTGAATTTGATCACATTTAGCATGAATTTTCCACTTTTCAATTTAGAAAGAATTTCATAAAATATTCTTAACTTTTCTATGTTTGA
>JAQFXN010000975.1:0-17348 GCA_034693365.1 Liacarus xylariae
TTTACTTATCTATAGCTGGTGTTTCAATAAATTATAATAATTTTTTAAAACCCTCATTGAAAAATGTTAAGGACAGAACTACAGTATAGTTTAATGTTCTTTCAATTACTATTTAGATCTTTCGATTAGAGGTCGAAAACGGATCGGTTCGGATCTATTCTCTCAAAAAGCCGAAACTCATATACTTATCCGAAAGTCAAAATTTTATATTCCATTCGCTGTATAAATGTCTAAAATTTCAAAAACAATATTAGCATTTAAAATTATAATTCAGATGTCGACAAAATGTTATTTAGCAGTTCTAATTTTGATTTGATATAATTTTTTACCTAAAAAAAACTTTTTGACTTTTTGATTCACTTTCGGGTAAAATTTTCGGATTGGATACAAAAATTTTTGAGTTTCGGATCGGATTGCCTTGATAAAAAAAGTCGGATCAGATTGGATAGTTAATTTTGTGTCCTTTTTGACCTCTACTTTCGATAACTCATTTTTATGTGAATTTCGGAATTTCCCAACAAATATTATAAACTATTACTCAAATCGTTTTTTGAGTGCTTGAGGAAAACGTATGATAGTTAAGGAATTATATTAATTTTAAGTAATTAAAAACAAAAATATAAAGAATGTACTCGGTTACTTTAGTGCTATCTTGTGATTTCACCCCATGATTTTTTTTGCGCCGCAGGCAAATGTTTTTATTTTTACCTTACTCCTTCTTTGCATTTTTCATATTTTGGGATTTCGTATATCCCTCCCTCCCCCTCCTGCCATTTTGAGAAAATTTTCTCGAAATTCCCCTCTATACCCTTGATTTGACGAACCTTGGCCACCGCTATTATTATTGTACTTCTAACCAAGTGTTAGTGTATGTGTCGCACAGTATGTTATAATTGACAAGTGATCGTTGGAATAGTGAAGAACGTGTAAACGTGTAAAAATCAGTCTAACTTGAGCACTTTTAATTCAATAAAACCTAATTGTTTAAGCGTATGAAATGTAATCCATAAGAATTTAAGTTTATTAAAGATAAAATAAAATCAAGAAATGAATGATTTCTTTAATTTTGATTAATCTTTAGTTCACAATTGAAAAATTTAAGGAAAGTTTTCCTTTTATTAAATCAAGACTTTGTTATATTTGGGAAAATTTGACTGGAGTTGAGTCAAAACTCTGTGGAATATTCCTGTTTTGCCCTAAATTTCTATTATTCAAACTCTTCACTCAAAAGGTGTGTAAAACTTGTTATAATAATTCAAATTTGTTTTATTTTTGACAATTAATTTGAAAAAACATTTGATTTTCTATTTTAACGTAAATGTTGTCCAATCGCTATAACAGAGTTGTGCCTAATTTGGGACAACAGGAGTGGGTTTGACTGTACAGTAGTTGGAGTGGACTAATATATGATAGTATTGTTTTGTTGTTTATGTCATAGGTTTGAGTGTATGAGGAGTGGAGTCTCTGTTTCTCTTTCAGTCAATTCAACTGAAGTCATGTGTGTTTTGACTAAACGTAGAGTTTGTTTCATACGATTCGTGGAGTTATGTATGCATTAAGTGTTGTAATGATTGTAAGAATTTATAAAAATGGCTGAAATTTATTGATATAAACAATGAATTGCTTTCATCGCTAATCAAATCAACAAATAATGGTTTCTATTGTTGTCATTCAAACAATTAAATGACAGTTAAATGAATTGAATTAATAAAGGATTGTTTGAAATGTTTTATTGATTTGTTTGTTGTGTTTGTCTTCACTTCTCATCGATTCAGTTGTCTTATTGTGGTCTCAATCGACTCAATGGGCGCTAAACAGAGCACTAATACTAATACAAGTCCTTCGCGTTTACTTCAAAGTAACGGTTCGTCGAGTGCTGGCCATCACAACCACAACACTATGCCCTCGACCTCTGTGTCGAGCAGTGGCCGATCCAACAGCACTCGACTCAACGCAACCACAAGTCATACCAACTCTGATAGTGATATCCAAACCAGTAGTGATTGGCGACAGAGGGCTCGCAGTTTGTCCAGTGTTTTGAACGGCTCTCAAACCAACGGCAGTGCCATTCATGTGCCACAAATACATTCGAGTTTCGGGCTCTCGGCGTCACCCGATTCGGACACTTCGACCGAAGACAACCTGTCGTTCGGACGCGTATTCTCTGCCCATTCATTGCCCGTTCAGTTAATTTCATTCAATGGTATGTCTTATGTCTCGTATTTTCATTTCTAATCCAAATGAATGACTCATTTATTTATTGAATCGGTTTTTAACTATTTATAAGTTATCGATAGATATAAGCAATTAATAGTAAAATATAAGTCAAAGTAAGTATTGATAAAAGGATTGAATTTTTTTAATTAAATATAAAATAAATGAATTGCAAGTTCTTAAATGTAAACCTAATTTAATTGCAATTAAAGTATTCTTAGTTTAGGTTTTGATTGCATTTTATAATTAAGATATTTATTAGTCTTTAAAAAGTAGTTTTCAAAAAAATAATTTTAATATTTGAGTTTAAGTCTGTTTAAGTTTTTCAGTAAAAGTGATACAAATTGTAAGCAATATTTGTAAGAATTGTTGATTCGTATGTAGTTTTGCATCAATTAATGATTTGTTGCGTAAAAATTGATTTTTCGTTACATTCACTCAATCTTAACATTAAATTCTTCAATAATTCTCTTTTAAATAAATGACAATTTTTTGTTACCTTTTCTTTACTGAGCTTTTAATTATAATTAGCGATGAGCAGAGGCCAAGTCTGGCCTAGGCTCCAGGCCAGGCTAAGAGTTTTGCGGGCCCCCAGGCTCAAAGACCAGTACTATGGGCCTGGTTTGGCCTTAATTATATGTAACATTAAATAAAGTAAAACAAGGGAATAAAGTAAAAATTTAAAAAATCGTTTTCAGCTCGAATTCAACACAGGTATATTTTTCCCCAAAATTATCCAAATATGGAGTGTACAGTCTTCCAGAAATTAAATGGCACACCTTATACGGCTATTTCTCAATTGTCCATATACCTATAATCAATAATATTTTATTTGGCAATAATTTTTTAATACAGTATTTAAGGTTCAAAAATTATTGACAAATAAAACATTATTGCAGAGGCAGCCAGACTTAGAGAGTGCCTAAAAGAACGTTAGAGTTGAGATATTGAATAATGAATTCATTGTACTTTTCACATCATTTTATGAGTTCAATCAGATGAGTGTATTTTGGGAACCCTTTGTTTTTGAAAAGCTTTAATCTTCCAATGAAATCCAATAAGTTTTCGATCTCCTAAAATTTTGAAATTACAAAAATACTCCCCCTCTAATTGACCTCCTAAAAGTATGTGTAAAGTTGATTACTTCGGTGATATTAAACTCTTAGGTGCTATTTTGTACTCTCTGAGTATGGCTACCCCTGGTATATTTGTTATGTCCCGTTACCTGCCAAAGGTTTATACTGTAGGCCAGGCTCAGGCCGAGGCTCATAGAGTTCAATCCCAAGCCCAGGCTTGTGATATTTTTATAGGTCGAGGCCCAGTCTTACAATATTTTGAGCCTAGGCTCGTGGTTTTCGGGCTTGTGCTCATCACTAAGTATAATAGTAGTAGTCGTTTGTCTGCCTTTTTATATAACTTTTTTAGAATACTTTTTTCATTTTTTATGACATCATATTATGTATAAGTATTTCATCGTTAGAGAGAATAAGATTTATATCGATGAGGAACGCGATGTCCGACCTCTTAATTATGAACTAATGTATAAATGATTACTTCAGATTCTCCTGTATTTTAATTAAATGTATTTCAAATTAAAAGTTAAAATATTTTTCAATGCTCAAACTCATCAGAAATTGTCATAAAATTTAAAGAACAGGACTAAAGAAATTAATTCACTCGGTTGGGAAAATTATATATAGATTTATATACTGCCAGTGCTGTTACAGTGTATATGCTTTGGGCACTTCTCTTAAAAATTAAAAGTATAGAAACTTTCAATCCGTGCCATACAATTGCAAACAAGGAATGTAACGAATCAGAGCTTTCATAGCTTTGAATCGCAAACTTTGGTTAAATTTACTCAAAATATTTTTAATTTCAAAATTATTTTAATAGACATTCGTCCAGAAATATAGATAATTATTGAATAAAAACTGATTTAATTAAACTAATCAAAAATGACTTTTCCTTGAGTAAAGGGAGGACAGGGCAGGCATGACATGATTGTAATTTTCTTAATGTTTAGCATTTGGTTAATAACATTATATTTTCATAATTAAGTGAATGTTTCATAGAATTGCATTTCAAACCTGTGATTGTATTGTATATAATAATGGAGTGACACAGCACTGGCATAAGGAAATCGGCAATATGCAGCAGAACTTGTGCACTGCACCGATACGGTAAGAGTAGGACTGGGCGACCAGTTGGAGCGTTGCATTCATGGTCACCGAGTTTGAGGGTCAACCAGTTTAGAGCCGGTTTGTAATGATGTGCGAGTTTATGCAACACTAACACCACTTTCTTAGCAGTCAGTCCTTACCTTTATTCTAATTACAGCACCAGTCACTTTCACCTAAGCTTTAGAATGTGTTCAAACAACACAAAAAACAGTTAGCCTTGAAAGGGGCACAACAGTCAGCACTACTATACTTCAAAAGGACTTTAAAAAAGTTGTTTTCATAGAAATAGCTTTGAATACAAGTAATGAAGAAGACATGAATGCATGCATTCCATGTGCAGAACTAATACCAAAGAGTTATAACTTATAATACAATATAACTTATTATAGCAATTCATAAATATTAATATTAATATTGGAGTTAAAAAAAAGTTAAACAAATATAGTTATGTTAGCACTGACTCACTCTGTTATAGAATAGTATGAAAATAGTGGTGAGATTTGAAGAGCAGGTGTAATGCAAATAATATATGCCATTAGTTATTGTATGATTGTATGGCAGCAAACATTGTTATCGGTCAGCAGAGTTGGGTCACAGCCTTGAAGATCAAATTCAAAAGTGTAGATAAGAGTTGGCAAAAAAGCATACATTGATTGCATTATTTAATATTAAAGGGCAAAACAGAATGAGATTATGTTATATACTTTGTAATCAGTAATAGTGATAATAAAAAACATTCTTTCGAGTCCTTCACTTGTTGTCGGCGACCGAAGCACAGAACAGCACATAGGAGTCATATATTGGGTGATAATTTTTTTATTGATAACAATGTTTGCAAAGAGATATTTTGATAGAAATGTACAGACATTGCGAATATAAGCCCTTGAATGCGTTCAGAGTAGTGATGGCTGGAGGGGGTGTAGAACCCATTGGATTCTATGCATTCTCATCCCATTCATTCAACATCTCAAGGATAGACATTTCTATAATTAAATCTAATTTTAAATATCATAAACTTTTGTTCCTTTGCTCTAATCCTAAATAATAAATCGTTTGTTAAACAGTATTGAAAATTAAAAAACTGTTAACCACTGTATTGAATATCATTGCTGTTATTTATATTAGTTATGATAAGTTAATAGAAAAAGTAAGCAAACTCTTTGAGCATTTAAGTGCCATTTTTTTATTACTTGTCTTCATTCCAACTCAATCTAATAAAAGCATTAAATAAAGTGAATGTTTGCGCAATATATACGACAATAAACTATAATTAAAACTTAGCAACACTTCAACAGTGATTCTAACGCTATATTAAAAAAGTATTATTCGATGTCATCGAATGCATCTATCGCTCAGATAACAAACCCATACAGTGTCGCCCTCAGAGTCAATACTCGATTCAATTGAAAGACTTGTCTCTAAACTAAGTTAATTAAATATAAGTCATAAGCAGTGGTCAGATATACTAAACCCAACCCCTAAGCCTTATGAAAACATTTGCTTAAAATATGGATTTCATGTGTAATTAATTTTCTGCTGCAAAACATCTCATCTTTGAATTAAATAATTCTAATTCTGATATTCAAATGTATCGACACTTAATGTGTAAATTGTTTTAAACAAATTGTTGTATTTAATTAATCAATGGTTAGAGTGTTTTGGAATTATCAAAACCTAAACTGAATGTACGAGTGTTTACGTCTGTGTGTGTGAGCACTGCCTCGGAATTGAATGAAGGAATCTATTGGTGTGTCGGATGTGAGCGCCGATCGAATGTTGGCAATGGGTTGGCACACAAATACAGTCGTTATTATTTATTTAAGTTTAGAAATTCAAATTATGTCCTGTCCTTGAAGTGGTATAAAAGGAAAGAATATATAGCGTATACTCTGCACAACGAGTGATGCATTCCTTACATCTGAGCCAAGTTTGTTGTCGCCAACACACGGCTTAGGCTAATGAACTAACTCTATATGAAAGTCACTATCATTTTTGAGACAATAAATAGAAATAAGGGTTTGAGAAGAGAGTGACAAACAAATTGAATTAAGCGATCGAAAGAGAAACGATTGTTAAAGAGATCCAGAGTTTAAAATAGATTCTATACTACACCTCATTTCGATCTATTTATTATAGCAATTATTAATATATAACATGACTCAGAATATAAGGTGTGTCACATCAGACATAACTTATATGGCATGGGATGTATGGCTCGGATGTATGCTTTTATTAAAAAAGAGCAATAATAGCGTAATGACAGGTCTGGTCATCGCCGGTGCGATTGCCGTTTGGGATACAATGTATTACTTGTAACCAATGATGTATTAGAAATCAATTCACTGACAGACAAAACGTATTCATTCGAGTCATAGCTTTGATGCCAATCGTCTGAATCTCAATTCAAAGTCTAAATATCGACAAAATTAAGTGAAAAGTCTAGAAAAATTTGAAAAGAGGGAACCATTCAATACAATACTGTCCTCTTAAACACAATAATATGTAGAGTAGAGTACAGTTAGTAAAGTACAGTACAGTATAGAACAGTGGAGTACAGCTGAAAGTTTGGAGAAAATGGGAACTTTGAAAAAGCCGGAAGAATGACAGACCCGAAGAGGAAGTGTAGAGAAACAGAATAGAAGAGAGAGAAAGAGAAAATCCGAACACATATCAGATCGGGGCTCACGGTCAAGGACACCACCAGTTCACCAACTCTGCTAACACCACACCATACAGACTCCACTCTTACTCTATTGAGGGCTAGAGTGGGACACAAACACAAAGCGCTTTTTATGAATGGGAGAGAACTGTACAGATCTTAGAGAACATGTGGTAACCAAATGCCAAAAACTCAATTCCAGTTTATAAGTGTATCGGATGTTCGGTTAGATTAATGGGAAGATACCATCACTCAAGACGACTGTATTCAACATTTAATAATTATTCAAATTTAAATCAATTTTTTCTAAATTAAAGAAAAAGAGATTTCAATTCTTATCGGAAAAAATAATTCTAAACCAATAAATCAAAAGTGATGTTCGATTTTAACGACGCTATTAAACAAGTTATATAATTCTCGATTCTTAGGGTATTTCAAGAAAATATACTTAACTATTGATTACTAGAAGTTTGAGTTTTCATTGGAAGTCATGGGGGGATAGAGTCAGACATAGTATTAGACTCTTCATAGCGTGTATTGCGTAAAGAGTTTTTAAACAAAAAACCAATTTTGTTGTCAATTTCTATTGAATATCTATAATAAAAATTCAATGCCATCTCTGATTTTGACAATAGATGTAAAAAATATATGAATAGAGAATAGAGTGTAGAGTATATGCAAAAACAGCAAAGAACTGGCAAAAGTACAGCATAACAAACATAATAGAGTGCAATAGTAGTGTTCATTTCAATCGTATAAAAGGATGCAATAAAAATAGATTCGGTTTAAAAGGAATGACTTAACATAAAATAGTAGTAAATAATGAGCGAATGCAATGAATGTTTGCTCCGACATGTGATGCAAGGGATGAAACAGTAGGCGCACCTAAACATCATTTCTAATGCCTAATGTATTAACTATTGTTGATTTGTTGCCGTTTATACCATTACTATAATTTATACTCAATTCTAGCTTTACTACCATTTCTCATGTCCTTGGATTGAATGTTCAATTAAATGTGTCCTTGAGTTCCAACTCAATCAAATGTTATCGTGTTGTCTGTGGGCCGACTCTATCATATCTTAACATTTAGTACAGGTTTTCAAAGCAGTCAATTCACGCATCTTATAGTCAAATGAAGGCCCGATCTATCAATTAATCCTTTCAAACAAACAGTGTATACAAATTTAAATGTTTGTCCAGAACTATACAATACTAGCATAAGATAACAATCAAAATCTATTGCACAACAACTTGTGGTTTGAGAGATAGACCAATGGGTTTGACCCAAACTTTCACTAACAATATAACAGATGTGACCCCTCTTTCAATAGCCTTCTAAAGCTTTCGATCGTAAAATTCTAAGAACTGTCCAAATGTTGAATTGTCTCCGATTATTATACACTGAATAAGTTTATGGCTCTGTTGGCTAAGTCTTAAAATATCTACTTTTAGATTAGAAAAAGTGTTTTTTTCGTTGCGTTGGCTCATCGTTTAGTACAATACACTTACTCTCAGCACAAATAACTCGTTTAGCTCTCTGTGTGTTCAGTGCCTTAAACTTGTGATTAATCACAAACTTTAAAAAAGAGCCAAAAGAAAAAGAAAAGTTTATTTAAATAGAGTTTGCAATCAAAATACTGTAATTATAAATAAAGAGCGATCCAGAAGTTGGCCACAAATGCAAAGCTGTATTACTAAAGCCAACACTCGTTTAGAAATAGAGTAGGAATGAGCGTTTGGCACATCAGGCTATAGGAGGCACAGTAACTGTTATCCTTTCCCTACACATATGTATTACTTAATACTATAACAGTTTTAATTGTAATTTTTAAGGGTCTTTAAAATATTTAAATAAATATTATTTAGTATTTATAAACAGATCTTCAGTCCTGAGTCTGGTAATGGGTACGGGTAATAATGAATTAGCCAGTATTCTCTTGTATACAAGTGCAATCAAATGTTTAATTCAATGTTTGTATATTAAAAACTTCATTTCATTTATTTTATTTAATCAATAGTTAAAAATAATTTGAAGTAAAATATGATTTTTAAAAACTACTCAAAAGTGGTTCGACAGCCCCTTTGAGTTACTCTCAATTATGGCAATACAGCAATACGGCAGCTGCTATTTCAAGGACAGCTGCATTGAGGCACGAATTGAATACATATTTTTATGTGGAGAACCATTCATATCATCTCAGCTAACATTGCATTGTGGGGCTGACCAGTAGGAGAGGATATTATTAGACATAAGCATATCTTAGAATGGATGGCATTAGGGATATAAACAGTATATAAGGAATAGTCAACGAAGAAAGTAATGGAAAGCTATCAAAGCAGCGGCAAATGCTAGTAGTGGTCAGCAGATGACAATGGGCAGAGTGGTCAACTTAGAAGACACCAAGTCATTATCTGTAGTACTGTTAGTCGTCTAAAGAAATATTACCACATTTTAACGCACAGTTAGGGTAACCCCACCCTGGCTTATATACTGCTAGAGCGCAATGGATAAAATGATTTGTTAAGTGAAATTAAAAGTGAAAGAGGGTTTCAATAAAAAAAATTGTTTGTAGGCTACAAATTGTAGTAATGTCACAGACGTAATTGGACTATAAGCATGCTCATTCAATGTAGAATTTGAAATTGAGTAAATACATCCACGATTTAAAATTAAATACTTTCCAAATGATTTAAATGTAAACTTGTAAACCAATTTCTAAAAACGAACCGATTCTAGTGATGTTCAGTACAATTGTAAATAAAAAAGTAATCAAGATAACATAATTTAAAGATAGTTAAATCAACTTCATTGGATTATCTAGATGTTTACTTCAATATAATAAATTAAATCACTTATTCATATTTAACATTGATTTCTACATAGAATTAGCATGCACATTCATAGATTACGTCTTCAATTGATATGAATTTTTATTGTTATAATAGTATATAACTTGAAAATCTAATTATTCGAAAAGTATTTAATCCGAAATTGTTTCGAAAATATATTAATGCTCTCTTATGTCTAGTGCTAATCGTAAATATTCAGTTGTGTTATGGCTTTAAATATTTTTGGTGAGTCTATCCAAAAGTGGGCTCAATGTGCCAGTGCTAAGCATTCAATGCTTCTTAGTAAATATTGACATGCTCACATTAATACAACATAAGCATTTACTGTAGATATCAACTGAATAAAGTACCCGGGAATACATCGCCAATCACTCAATTGTTTGACATCTAATTAAACTTTAATTCAATATTAAAATATAATTAATTCAATGTTTAACTCATTTATAATAAAAGCAAATATAAAACGATTGAATAGTATTTAAAACTGCATTTAAAGTCTAATATTAAGCAAAACGAGACATAAATAAAGAGTAAATTCAATAAAATTGTATATATTTTTCACTTACTTTACATTACATTATATTTTGATAATTAATTTTACATCAATTGTATGAAACGTTTATATAATAAATTCGTTGATTAACTTAAATCACAATTAATTATTGATTTAATGGTCAAAAGAGACACCAATAGTAAGAATGATATGAAGACTGAGAAACAGTTTATTTGTAATGAATCGCTGCTGAAGTGCACACTATATGGAGAGGCAATGGCTGAGAAACATCACTTAGTATGGCTTACTTTGAAACTGCCAAAGCACTGGAACAGTGGAGCACTGGATGTTTCACTCCAATCTCTGAAGCAAAACATTTTCAAGTCCTGCCATCTCTTATTGGACTCACTCTCATATCATAATTACGTAAGCCTTTGGAAATTGTAATTTCTTATTAAATGAGCTCTATTTGAATCAACAAAAGCTAGTCTTTATTTTATTTAACTAACAATTAACTTATACCCAGAGCTTTGGGCAATTTCGGAATTAAAATTAGGGAACAGTAAAACAAAAGAGAAAAGGTTAAGATTCGGACTGAAAGACCCTCAAAAAGGATACGCACATTTTGATAGACTGGAAATTTCCCAAAAACTCACCTGTGTGACATGATGAACACTAAAGGAAAGCCATTGCCTTTTGAAATTAAATAAGGGAATCACCAAGGGGGTATTAGCCTCAGATATCCTGATTCGAAACGTTCGGAAATACCCCCTAACTTTTTAATCTAAAATGAAACAGCACATTTTTACGTAACTATTCTCGTATTGAGTAAAATGCACAACAATTCTGAATATTGTTTCACTAAATTGGTTTTCAATTCTATTCCTTTTGCTGTTTTAAAAATTTTTGAATTCAGTCATATTTTGTCTCAAAACCGGCAAAATCTGTTGTATATTTCACTAATTCCATAGATTGAAAACATATTGTTTTATTTAATTTTATAATTTTAAAGTGAATTCTTTATTAACAAATCTTTCATGAATTGGCTATTTTGGAATATTTTAGAATTTATCGAATTATGTGTGAAATTTGGAATTTTCCGAACATAAATTCGACTATATTTTAATCAATAGATAACTATTTGATTATCCATTACAAGTCATATTTACTTAATTGTCCCTTTTGATCATCACTGATGATTTAACCAGTTTTGATTATTCATAGATTTGTATCTGAAATAACAATGTTTTGCCCTGTTCATTTCTGTTTATTCAGTGGTAACCCTTTTTGTCACATTTGAGAAGACCTTATTAGGCTGGATTCATATTGACTGCCCAGTCTAACTCTAGTCGTGCATGCCAAAATGCACCAACCTCAACCAAATAGTTCTACAAACATTTTATTTGCATTGGGAAGGAACATGTAAATTTCTTGTTTAGGAATTAGGAATAGTTTAGAATTAAAAAGCCGCAAATTTTATTGGTCACCTGAACTCTGACAATTGTTAGTTAATAATGATTTTGGATTATATGGTCATATTGGGGTTTGGATTTTCAATAGCAATTAAGGTAAAAACTGCTCTAATGAGTCGCGTTTTACCGATAAAACACACCAAACTTCGGGAATAGAGTAGACTATGCTTTGCTATGTTATGTTATACTATGCTATGCTATGCTGTATACTGTAGACCGAAATCTAGGTTATTATACTATTGAGCTCTAAAAGCAAAACAGTACTACTTCTACACTAAACTCGTCTGACGAGTATAGAGTGGCGTAAATGAATGCTAAAGACTTATGTCAATAGCAAAGCAAATATTTTTCTATAAAAACCAAATTTATGATTGGTTTCAATCAAATTAATGTTTTTAGGAATAGTTATATCGAAAGATATTGTTTAATTGATTTGATTCGACAATAAATTAGATATTTTAAAAGCATTTCCGCCACTTGTAAGCTATTATAGTTTGCAATATAAGAGGCTTTGAACGCCTCGAAGGACAGAGAATTATAACACAGAGTCGATTCACTTTCAGATAGTCTACGTTTAGGCGTTTAGGGCTTCACTCTAGCGGTCGCTTTCGATACATCATTCAAATTGTTGGCTAAATTATGCTTCACTGCAATACATGTATTATTAATACATTATTAAATATTACATAGAGGTATTCTTTTAGATAATAAATCCTTAATAGTGTTCTGCAATTATAAAACAACAATAAAATTATTTAATTACAAATGTTTTGTAAGCAAAAGTTTTCCTTAAAAACTTTTTTTTCATATTTTTATCGATTTCTTTCGATTGTATGGAAAATTCAATAAACTTAGCAAACATGAAATTTTACAATAAATATTTGAGACATATTTAGTTACAGTTTAGAACTTGTTATTTTTGCTTCAAATACTACTGTAACAGTACTTCAATGGACTTTCTATGCTTTTAACACAAAGTATAGCATTATTTTATCGCACAATCTAATCGAATATTAAGAATTTGTAAATTAAAGAGAAGCCTTTGGTCAAATTAAATAAGCCTGCCACTTGTGTGTAATACTTATCTCCCAATTTTAATAGTTGATCTTTTTAATTTGATTAAAGCACATGAACTTTTTTTTAAATTATTGCAAACACTATTATAGAATATACAGTATATTTTATTTTTGTATAAATAAGTCAAAATGAACATCAATTAAAAATTGATCATTGCAAATTTTTAGAATATAACATTAACATAGTAGGTAATCTGTTGGATTCGACATGGAGAATATCTAGAAACTGGCTGTAATTCTCAGACTATTACTTTTTGATATTTATTTTTGACTTGTTTATACTTTATATAAATTATAAAATTCCAGTAATTATCATTGATAATTTATCAGTACAGTTATCATAAACATTCAGTCAACCTTCAGTCAAAATATATTTAGATTTTAGAGAATTATTTCAGCACTAATTTGAAAATTATTTCAGATTTTAATTTAATAGAAAAATTAGTTGAGTTTTGATTTATGATTAAAAATTAAAAATAAACTATTACTGTCTCTGCTTATAAAGCCCTGAATTTAGTAACACAGCATACAAGTACAACCTTATGTGTACGTATATAATGAGTTCAATCAAATATCAATTTCGGAAAGTCAATTTTAGCAATATTATTTTAATATTTAAAATTTAATTCCTTTGATATTTCCAAATTTATTACAAAATTGTCAGTATTTTATCAAAATGCTGCACAATTGACGCTGAATAAATATGCCTTTAAAAAAATTGCACATTATATATCACGACAGCATATATTACATGATAAAATGTCAAAATTATTTATAAACTACTTATATAATCTTTCATTTTTACCAAAAAAATTATAATTTTTATAACGACTGAACAATCAAAGTGAATTTATTTTTTCTATAAATCAAGTTTAAATTAAAGATTATTCAAGATTAAATGATATAGAAATCGAGTCAATGTCAGTCAAGGGTGAGATGAAATCACGCAAACAACGATTTTATCTAATGTTTTACTTCTTTCGCAATTTCTAAAAAATTCTCAAACATATTAACTCTTATATCAACGTTATGTTAAGTTTAAGAAAGACTCGTTTTTACAGATAAGATTTTATTGAAGTATTAATTACACGAAGGCATAGAACTATTACTTTATGATCAAAATTACTTATGTTTGAGTCCATAATAATCTATAGATATTTATTTTAGGTTAAAAACTGCAAACGAAACAAATGAAACACCAATAAGAAATAAAGTGATTAATTTTTTATCAAACTTTTGAGCAGAGATAGAGATTTAAATCTAAATTCTGCAAAACTAAATCTCAAATTAAAATATACCATAGAATGTAAGACAGCATGGTCCGATGATCCTATAAATGGTCCGGTAAAACCTATTTTGCAATGCCCCAGTGATCAGTAGAGATTTTTTAATACACAAAATTAATTTGTGGGTTTTGATATTAAAGTTAATTTTATATCATATATGAACTTTAAAAACTGCCAAAAATACATACACCTAGGTAATTGTTTATCTGATGTAAAAGATTATTTGATTGTAGAGGCGACTCGTTTATTGCATCGATAGTATTCCTTAATCGATAATTTTCCAGACTTTAATTTTATATACTCCAAAATACCTTGTTAAAATATAGAAAAGTTCAGTAATTCGTCAGTGCACGATTCTATTAAATTTAGAAAAATATATAAATTAATAAAATATAGCAGGAGTAGCATGTCCAACATACTATAATACTCAAACAGTAGTGAGATTGCTATTATTATTACCAAGGTCAAATTACAAGTAATTGCAAAATGTACCAACAATTAGAGATCTATTATACAATAAAATAAAGATTTAAAGTTAAATGAGAAATAAAGGAATATTTTAGATAAAATTAACCTGTTAACAAAATTAACCAGCCAATTAGATATGTATCAAGATTGTTTAGTTATAATTATTATAGTAATCAGACAAGAACAATCCAAAAAGAATTCTGTTTTTGTTTACACGTATTAAATTAATGCTTTACAAAAGCGAGTGAATGGAAAGTTAAAGTAATTAAACTGAAGTTTGTACTAACTTAAGACTTAAAACCAGTTATATTATTGAAATTCATGACATACAATAAAAAGTGCTAGGGCCTCAGGATATGAATTGCGAACACATTGACTCTATTGATAATTAGTTTAAACAGAAATTTTTATTGAAAAGAAAATTCTCTTTAATATAATTAAATATTCAAGTAAAATAATGCTTCTACAAATACAGCCAGAAATGGTTATTGTGATCATCTTAGGGTGCTTACGATTGAAATTAATTTTTTAACAAACTAACAAAATTTAAAACATCATTAATAACTGCTCAATGAAATAAAAAATCATCTGAAATAATTTAACAGAATCTAACCAATTAAATAGACAATAATAAAATTTAACAGAATCTTACACAACACATTTAAATTATCAGAATATGAATAGATTTAACAGAATTAAACCACATAAACTGAGTACGCAAAAATATAGAGAATACAATATAAAAACGTATAAACAAACTGAATACGCAGAAATGCAATTAATACAATAGAAACACACAGAGTTCAACTGAATACGCAGAAATGCAATTAATAAAATAAAAACACACAGAATTCAACTGAATACGCAGAAATGAAATTAATACACTAGAAACACACAGAATTCAACTGAATACGCAGAAATGCAATTAATCCAATAGAAACATACAGAATTGAACTGAATACGCAGAAATGCAATTAATACAATAGAAACACACAGAATTAAACTGAATACGCAGAAATGCAATTAATAATAGAAACACTCAGAATTAAACTGAATACGCAGAAATGCAATTAATACAATAGAAACACACAGAATTCAACTGAATACGCAGAAATGCAATTAATATACTAGAAACACACAGATTTCAACTGAATACGCAGAAATGAAATTAATACACTAGAATCACACAGAATTCAACTGAATACGCAGAAATGCAATTAATAAAATAGAAACACACAGAATTCAACTGAATACGCAGAAATGCAATTAATACAATAGAAACACACAGAATTCAACTGAATACGCAGATACGCAAGGAATACGATAGAATATCTCATAATTCAACAGAAATAACCTAATTTAACAGAATATAAATTATCATAAGTATAATAATCAACTGTATTCAAGTATTAGCAAAGTCAAATTGTGATACTAAACCATAGGTAATTTAACATTAAAGCATTGTTAAGTGCTTGCACACAGTTAGTGAGAATATAAATTGTAAAAGTAATCACAGTGGTGCCTTGTTTGGTGCTCACAATTTCAACTATTAATAAGAAAAGTGTGAAAGTATTCACAATTAAACACTGTTAAATGTGCACACACCCAACAATTAATTGGTAATTGTGGGAATAATCACAATGGAACATTATCAAATGTTCACAAGCATAATAAATACATGTCGGAATATGTCGATACGTCGAAAGACTGCACTGTGACGTAATAAACTTTGCATATGTGCATTGAATCTATTAGAAATTGATGCATATATAAAACAAGCGATTAAATGTTGTGTCTTAAAAAGTTAAAATGAACTGCTCGAGCTAGCTGGAACCAATTTAATGGAGCAATCATTTTCTAAAACAAAATCGATGAACAGTTTCAATAACGTCCAAAGTAGTTCCATTAATTATGAAGAAAGAAAGATGGCTAAAGTCGAGATGAGCAATTAGAGTATTAGGATGTATGATCTCATGTCTAGCAGGTCGAATTGTTCGACAAAGAACTATACAATGGAAGCCTCTAAGGAAAGTAGTTTGAACTTAGAATTGAAACCACAAAAGGAATATTACAATGACAAGTCACAACAAGAAGAGACCGACTTACAACAATTACGATTGTCACAACTAAAACAAAGTATGTCTAATAGTGAACTGAGACCACCAATTGGAATAATGACAGTAAAAAAGTTTGACGGAATAAGCGACAGGATCACCTTCGACGAATGGATAGCGGATTATGAACTAATGGCTGATATGAACAGATGGGATGAAGACATTAAACGGAATCATTTAATTTCTATGCTTGAAAAAGACCCCCATGAGTACTGCAAATGGTTAATATCTAACAATCCAGCTGTATCATACACAGAACTCAGGAAGAAATTAACGGTTGCACTGGATAATCAATTAAATTCTCCACAAAACTGTCACGAATTTGAAAACTTCAAGTTCAAACTCGGGGATAACCTTCTGACATTCTGGGTCAAGAAAGTGAAACTTTTGGATCGGGCCTACAAAGGAATGAGTTTCGAAACTCGACAAGAACGTATAGTGGAGTCATTATATCCGAGCTTTCGACATTTAGTCCGTAAATATATAATTAGTACAAAACCTCGAGACCTGGAAGAATTGTTCTATGCCAT
>JAQFXN010000976.1:0-17345 GCA_034693365.1 Liacarus xylariae
AATTATTTAAAAATAAAACATTATTGATTAACAATATATGGACAAGTGAAAACAGGATGGATATCGTGTCCAATTTAAAATGATCCGCGACTGTATGTCGTTAACATAAAGTCTTGGACAAGTAAAAATGCACATAGTCTGCAGAGTTTTTATTCTATCCATATTAGTCCAAAACTTCTGGACTCCAAAAGTAATATTCAATTTTTGGCTTAAATAATAAAATTTAAAATTTTAATAATTTTTAATCTTCACTTTCCAAGTAATAGAAATTTTAAGTTTAAGCTATAAAAATTTGAATATTAAAATAATATTGGACTATATGTGGATAGTATTAAACTCTGCAGACCATGTGCATTATTATTTGTCCAAGATTTTATGTTCTTACACTCAATGGTGTTATAATCAACAGCTTTGAATTTCGGCGTTATCATCGAGCATACACTTTTAAAAGATAAACTATATGAGATATGAACATGGTTCCATGAGAAATTATGTGCCATTTAATAACGTCTTTCTTATGAGATTAGCTAAAATCCAAAATTCGGGATTCAAAAATTTTATTTCAATTGCATTCTTTAGTATAACGCAGAAATTCAAAGCTGTTGGTTATAATATTTATAACCAGGCCTTCTGGCAGTAGGTGACAAAAAGTACATTTCTCCTTTTCGTAACGAGCATTGAGAACACTATTTTAATATCAAGATCACGTCATATTTCATAGCTTTATAGTACACATCTCTTGAACTGTCAATCAAACAGCAGATACTAGTGTTGAAAAATATCGTCTGTTTTTAAATTTTTGGTAAGCAATTCACATATTTTAGTAAAGGGTTCAATAGTAACAATTTTTGTTTCCATTCCATTGCTTTCCCAATGCTTTGACAACTTTAGTATTCCAATGCTTTGGATTAATGATTATTATGCTTTGTTCGCCTTCGTTGGATATATCCTTATTTTCTAATCTATCCAATAGAAAATACTACACCGAACGGGATAGGGGATAGTTTTATATCGTCTTTTTCAATCCAGTTTTGAAAGTGGTTTCTATCCATATTTTTAATTCTACATCAGTTCTGAGCGCATATGCATTAGTATTTGTTTACACTTGTGTATGTTTTTAATTAGTTATAAATACATGAGAGATGTCGCTTTTATAAAAATTAAACTATCCTATGATTATTTTTTTTCACAGCGAACGCGATACTGGATAAAAAAGTTTATCTTATTTTTCTATCTTTATCCCAGGGATGTGGAAGGTCAGAGAGGTAAAAAAAGCACCTTAGAGTTGAGATATCGCGGAAATAATCAAATCGCTTTTCACATCATTTTAGGAGGTCACTTAGGGGGGTTTTCAAAAAAATTTCAAAATTTTAGGTGGGGGAGGGGTCGAAAACTCAACGGAGTTGATTGGAAGATTAGAGCTTTTTCGAAAATTAGTAGAGGGTAGCCCAAAAAACCCATCTCTCTGACCTTCCACATCCCTGGGATAAAGATAGAAAAACAAGATAAACTTTTCTATCCTCTATCCACGAAAGCGAACAAAGCATTAGAATGAATGAGTAGTTTTTATTTCAACTAAAATTGAAACTCAAACATATAGCACTTTAATAAGTTGCTAAAACGATTACATCAAGTATTTAATACCCTCTAACAGAACCAGTGTTTATAACTACTATATTAAACTAATAGTGACTTTATTTTTGTCATAAATTAGTGTTTGCGACAATATTTTAGAACCAAATAGTGAACCAGTAAAATATTTTATTCAAATTTCACAATTTGGTTGTGATATGTATTTCATAAATTAAGTCACTATTAGTCTAAAAAACAGTTTAATTTAGTTATAATTATGTTAACACTATTGAATGTAAGCACATAATAGGGGAAAAGGGGGCTCTAGACCACTAAATGTGGAATTGCTATAGTTTAAATTGTCACATCGGGGTATAAGGATGGGGAGAGAGCAGGGAATACAATTTGAAAGTTCTTTATCCTATTTTTAACAGAATTGCTGAGTTGATAGCTGGGAGAGGTCGGAATCATAGAAGGAGGGGTATTTGATTTGGCAAAATGTCAGGGGTACTCCTGACTGTGACGTCATAAATTTTCCAATTTTGGAAAAGGAGAGTATTTTTAAATTCATGACTTTGTCACTGAAACATATTAAAAATCGGTATTATCTCTATTTTTCATTTACTAACTATATTCAGGTATGTCCATACCCCCTGCCATTTTGGCCGGATACCCCTTAGGCTCTCGGCGAGGCACCTCTATCATATCCTTTGGCCTTTTAAAGTCTAAATTAGTTTGCTTTAAAATTAGTGCAGACCTGTATTGTACTCAAATAAAGTCTAGTGCGGTGTAGGACTAATGATTGAATAAAGCGATGAAATTCTGTTATAATTTTGATTTGTTTTTCAGTTTCACATTAAAGAGAAGAAGAAGACGTACAGGACTTTAGTAACTTTAGGCTCAATATCTGCTGGTTTTCTGATTGCAGTCACTCCGTGGACACTAACAGAGTTTGTGTCGTCGGTCTGGGAAGTGGACGTTCCAAAGAATTTTGAGTTTATAGTGACGTGGATTGCAATCAGTAATTCGTTTTGGAATCCAATTCTTTACGGACTTTTGAACAAATCCTTCCGAAGCGTTGCTTTCGATTTGTTGACTCGACTTCTCTGTAGGAATTGTTTCATTCGATTCATTGCCACAACATTTGTCAACAGAAGACATAACTATAATAATCGAAACTCTCCGCCGACGGCCAGAATAGAAATACCCGAAACGGTGGGATCGGTATGACATACAAGGGCTCCGGTTTTCAATCTAAATAAATCATGTGATATGACTCGTAATGAATTAAATATTTATTTTTTCAGGAGTTTATATACAATTTTAAATGAAGTGCTTATACATAAAGTGCTTATAATATAAAAATCTAATACTCTGTCGAAGTTTTCAATATTTAAATAATAATAATTCATTGAATCATTTTAATGAATATAAAAACAAATCAATACAATAATTACATAACAATTGGATCGCGATTTCCAACTTTACGTACACTTAGTCTAACTTTTTTGTTAGCGTTTACTAAACTTTGACTCAGAGGAGTCACACTCTCGTCGTTTTGGGATTCATTGCTTCCTTCAATACAATTGGCAGTCATTTTGTTGTTGTTTTCGAAATCATTTGTCGAAAATCTCTTAAACGTTTGGTTTTCTTCGAAGTCATTGTTAGGAACCGAGTCTTTAAACAGTGTTTTGTTTGCTTTGTTTTGTTTAGTCGTCTCATCAGAACTACCGAACAGAAACTGTTGGCCCGCTTTCAACACTTCGCCGATAGAGGACTTCAACTTTTTAGTTGATTCCAACTTCTTTTGCTTCAATAGAGGCGTTCCCTTTCCGTTCTCTCTATTGAAACGTTTAATCCATTTTTTCTTCATTGGAGTCCCAGAGTTAGGCATACTTTGAATGTAAGCATAGAGTTCGGCCACCTTTTGATGGAAAGATAATATTTGTTTAAAATTAAAAGCAATTCAAATGAGAGCCAAATACCTGTTTAGCCGTAAAGTCTTCTGAATTGTTGTCAGTTTCGGGAACACAAAACTGGACAGAAGTGGGCGCTAAAGAACTGGTGCTCTTATTCTTAGTGCTCTCTATAATTTCCAAATGTTTATTGACGTCTCTAATCAAAGGAATGGGTGCTTCGAATATGTGATGAGAGTTATCGATCATAAATATAAGCGTTTCTGTAATTGAATGTAAATTTTGCTGCAATTCTATGGCTGAGAAAGTTCGGGGAAGAAATAGATGGGGAGAGAAGATTGTGCCCAAACTCAATGAACTCATTTTGTTTGAATGCGAGTATTGAAGCACTTTATCGAAAAGAGACAACAATTCTTGAAACAGTTGTCGATTTGGCGCCGGTATTAGTAATAACAGCAATTGAATTGCAGTCAATTTCTTTGAATTTGTTTTGTTCGGAGAAAACATATCTGAACTCAATTGAGATATTTGTCCAAACAATTCGAAATGAGATTCTGTGAGCAGAGGTTCCGGTAGTTCTGAGACAAACTTTTTCAAAACACTACAGCAGTCGTGAACTGTGAACCGATTGGCCTCTAAGTCAACAGTAATTCCCGAAGAAATCAAATTTTTTAATTCAATTTGTCGTAAAGAACTGCCACTCTTTCGGAATATTCCTTCTTTTACTATATCTTAAAATAGATTCAAACAATTGTTTTCACATGAATTATATTTTCAAATTTTTTGGCATAAAATTATAAAAGCACTGCATATTATATGAACAAAAGCAGGGGTGGCCAAGGGGTGAGATATAGAAATTATACTCTGAAATGTCCAAAACCCTAGGTGTATTTTTAATTTTCTCTCATCTTTTGGGGCTTTTCTCCCACTTTTTTTTGCTCAAAGTTTAGGGATATCTGTCCGTAGACCTAATGTCACCACAAATTTTGTCAGGGGTATTCCGGGACATCCTTTCCACATGCTTGGATTTTAGTTATTCTCGCAATTATCTAGGAGAAGAAGTACTCTAATTTATGTGATTACACAAAACCCCGTTTTAAACCAAAATTCCCATATTTTCCCTGATTTATACCGTAAAAATAATGGTGATTTTTGGATAAACCAGAATCAAAACACCCTAGAATTCTAAAAAAGGAGTTAAGCTCAGATTACCCCAGAAAAGTCATTTTGGCGACCCTTGAATTAAAGCAAAACTTGAGTTTATGTAATCAATAATATAATAATTGAGTAATATTTCAAAATAACATTTAAACAGAAATATTTTATAAATAAAGATTGACTTAAATCAAGTGATTTATTGAGAAATAAAATTCTTTTATAACTTCTGTTCATATGGTTTGCAAAAATTGTCAACAAATACTACATTTTTTATATTTAATGAACTTTAGATAAGTTTATAATAAACTCATTTATCAAACAGTAATTAGAAATTACTTACTGTTATCACTAGTGATGAACTCAATTAACTGATGTATTGAACAAATGCCTTCTTGAGTGAGATTTGCGCCAAAGATCGTCGCTTTAAATGAAAGACAAATACATACAAATTAATCAATTAATAATTAGATAGACTTTAGAAGAATTGCAAACTAGAGTCGAGTCTATCACAAGTGTATTGAATACAATAGAATTAATTTAAATTAATGTTTTACTAATTATTTATCATTATATCTAAATATGAGTAGTTATTCAGTAATACAAATATTATACATATTTATTGTCCTATTTATCAATTGTTTATAAATATATAATTTAATGTATTTATATCTGAAAAGATGTCATTTAATAATAGATTAATTGAATTAAGACATAGATTTAAATGACACACTAGTGATACAATGCAGGAGTGAGAGCACCAGTTTTTAAATAAATGATAGGAAATGTGGTCTTTGGCCATAATATTGATAACAATAAACGATTTACAAACCTATCATCTTATGCTCAATTCTATAACAAAATATTAAAATTCTTGATTAAGAGGTTTAAACAATATTTTATTTCAATAGCTTATTACTAGAGTTGGATTGTGTCCATATGTCCTGTTTTAGTACAAAATATTGGCTCTACATTGTTATCAAATTATTAATAATTACTTAATTTATTCAAATTGATTCCATGAGTATTATTAATGTAAAACATGTTTACATTTGTTGAAATATGTTTCTTAACATTTAAATACAAATTACAATATTTTCTAAAATAGACAAATAATTTTTTGTCCTATTAATTAGATGTGGATTAGCCAATTGTGCCGACACTCCAATAGTCAGTGAAATGAATTGAAGCTAAATAACGGAATTGAATCCTTGGATACTTATTCTTTATAGCTATTCTTACACCTATTATAGCCTATAGAAGCTAACTGTTGATTATGTATTGTTTTAATTTATGGGTATATCAAGAGTGCAAACAAGAACTTAAGGTTAAGCAGAGTATAACGAAAAATGTTAATTAAATTAAAATAAATAAACAAAACAAAATAAATACAGATTTTGACCACATTTACTCTCATTATTATCTGTTATTTACAAATATTATTTTGCTATTAATTATTTGAATAACAAATAAATATCTAATTAAATGATTAATTTAATACTTATTTTTATGATAAATAGAGTATTTTATTCATTACATTAAATCATTAAAATTGTATTAAAATAAACTAAAAAGTGTCAAAAACTTTTGTAAACTATTATTTGTATAAAATTATTCTCAAGATTTCTAGAGAGAGTGCGATAAGTGTTCAAAAAGTGTCTGCAAATTAAGTGTCATTTAATTAGAAAATTGGTGACCGAAGACATCCAACCCTTCAACACAACAATATTAGATTATAATTGTGTTCACAATTGATAGTTTATGTGAGAAATCAATGCAAAATCTAATTCTTCTTTCACTACTGTATGACTCGTTTATAATTTAGTAGTGAAGGCCTAATTGAATGAAGGTTTTGGTATAATATTAGTTATTCCCTCAATCTATTGGACCTTAATTTAGATTTAATTGATATTATATTTTTGATTATGTGTTAAATGTAAGCTAAGATATCTGTAAGCAAACAGATATCAATTAAATTAAAAGTGGTTTGACTTATATTTAGTTTATATTTAACGTCAATATACTTAATAAGAAGAGGCATTCAATGAAGTAATGCTGATTAGACTCACAATAATTGTTAACAATTTTCCTTTTGTTATATTTTTGTTGATTTGAATTGTAATCAAAATTCGAGTCAATAATGAAGGAGAGGTGGGTTTGGATTAATTGGTTTAACACATGTTTGTCCTTCAGTCGCAGTCTCTCTATTGAATCCATACTATAGTCACTAATACTGTAAACAAATGTATGAATAGTTTAAATAAGTTATTAATTAAGTCTAAAAACAATTTATAAAAATACATATAATTTTAATAGTTTTGAGTTTAAAAACTGTTGAATAAACACAAAACCAAATCATAAAATGCGGTTTACTTTCAAACGAACCAATCATTTGATAGAATACTCTATTTATAACACATTCGCAAAGCTATGCTTTCATACATAGAGTACGTCTGCACTCAATATAATTACTGTAAGCAAAACATCATTCAGGGATAGACAGCCCCTAAAGTCTATTGAGGAGAGAAGACATTCTGGTCTACATCCGTCCCCTTAAGTAGCCCTGATATATACATGTTACTAATTTAGAAATATTAATATAGAGAAGATAGTCCACTCCATGTCCCGTTGCCCCCAAGTATCATATGCTTATGTATGTACAGGTTATAAATTATATGCTCTCATCTATTGATAGTGAGACTCATTAATAGTACATAAACTTCAAAAGCCATTTAAGTTTGCATTCGAGTAAACATTTCTTTTTTGTAAATTACAAAAATTAATGCTTAAAATTGTTGCCCACATCTCAGATAAGGGCAGAATATAGAGAAAGGGAGAGAGAGAGAGAGAGAGCAATTTAGAGTTGTTGGGACACAAAATGCTAATTTACGTATTTTGTTATCAGATTTTTTATCTACTGTTGGTTTTGTAAACCATAGCAACACTGCTTTAAAGTTCAGCAGATTTAAAGTTTTTATTCTATGTGTTGTGCAATACATTCATAAGAACTTTAATGAAGTATATCATACAGTACTCTATACTGCAGTCTATAGAGCTTTTATAGTTTAAAATAAATACTTTTACTTTGTATTCATTATGCAATAAACAGAACGTTAAGTCAATTCAATTGTCAATAGAGTTGTGCATAGAGTAGAGTGAAATCACTATAAATATAAAGTATAAACACATTTAAATAGTTTATAAGTCTTTGAATATTAATATTTTGAATGCAATTTCGTTCGTCTATTCATTAATTTGTAATAAAGTATTGTATTATGTAATGAATAAATAGTTGTTTGCAGTACTCTATAGACTGCTATACTATAAAGCATTAGCGCATCCGTTCTGTGATTGCATTTGAACTAAACATTCAGTTCTTATCGTTTCCAACAAAACTAGTTTAGCATTAAATCAGAAAAAGAGGATGTCTTTCATGTAATTCTCACTACTGTTCGCAAACATTCAAATATTATTTAATGTGTTTGTGATTCTCATCTGTTTTTTGGGACTCAACTCAACCGATTCAACAAAATCTATCAAAAGGTAATCAAAAATGTAATTCACTTTCATTTTTAGTTCATTTTCATAAACTTTTATATTCTCTCTCTTTATATAATTGAAAACTGTTTTGTCATTCATTTATCTCTAATAACAATATTATCGATACCTGACCTCAAAATTACTAGAATTATGACATTTTTTCATTATTATTACAGTTAATTCAATAATAATTGGGATAAAACTTGTTTGGCATTTAGTATAGCATTAGTCCTCTATATTATTGGCTTTTTATCACTCCATCCATACATTGCTTATTAATATCAATAATACTAATGTGTCTATGATTTTAATGGATTTCAAACTTATATTTAGTGTTCAAACTATTGCTTTAATGCCAATAATCCAATAACTATTGATTATGGAAGTGGAAGAAGTGGTTAAGTGCGGAAGTCTATGCGTTCCGCCCCAAGGCTTTCTCAAGCAAAAGGTATTCAACAAATAATTTTTAATGAATTCGTTTTTCATTTTGTCTCTAATTTTATTTTAAGTGCAATAATAAAGTCATTACTTTCTCAAAAAAAGTTTATTTAGTTTTTTGAAACGAATAAAAAAAGAATTTGGAAACAATTTCAACAATTAGTTTATCACTAGATTAGGTCATTGACTAGATTTAGTCCACTTTTCGTTACGCTTTTCTCACATATTGTTTAGTTATTTGTTTGGATTAAATAAATATTTTATGCGTTAATAAATGTGAAAAATGTTTATTTATTTTGTTTCCTTATGATCGCCAGAAATCATGGCATAAAAAGTATTACGTGCTGTACAGGAGCTCTCGTCAGGGAATACAACGCCTGGAAGTGTTTGACAATGAAGAACAATATCTGAAACAAAATAATTGTCATAGAATTATAGCACTGACTGATTGTCTTAAAGTCGCGCCTTTGCCTCAAAAACAACAGTCAAATGTATTTGAAGTAAGACTTCATTATTCCTTTCACTCAATCATTAAGAAATTTATGCCTTTTTTCATATAAAAATTTTATGCTGTAATCAAACGTAAGGCCAAAATACCTGTGCAAATATGTGGTATTGGACTCATTTTAATACCTGTAGAGCAGTTACTGCACACTTTGAAATATTTGTGCACCTGTTCTAACATATTATTTGAGCCAAATATTAGCCTTAAAAGGACTGACAGATCAATACTGTTGTACAGAATACAGTAACTGTTGAATATGTTCTTGAATTTAAGGCATTCTGTGATTAATTATCAACTTTCTGTTAGGGATTAGCAGTAGTTTTCGAAATATATAAAAATTTAAGAATAATTATTTATAATAATTCCAATATTTTAAGAAAATATTCTATAGATAATGAAGTCTAAACTCTTAATATCTTTCTTGTGAGACAAAAGTTTAGTTTTCTATAGATATTAATTATTCAGAGAGTATTGTTTGGTTAAACTTTTTAAATAAGTTTTGCTTTTTATAGTAATATATTTTTAACTTCTTTTTATATGTGGGAACGGAATTTCTCTTCTATAAGATTTCTTTCTATAATAAGCTGGTATTTCCTGTGGTTCATAATGACTGCACCACTTATATCCACTTATTAGATCAGTTGTTGGGAAACTTCATTAAACATTAGGATTATTATTGACTTGAATTTAAATTAGTTTTCACTCATTCTTCATACAAATGATGCACTTTTTTGCTATTATACTAATTATTGCCATCACTTCAGCTGCACTTTATTTATCCTCTCATCAAATGTATTGTTTGTTTTGATTGCTTTAATCAAATACTTGAACAGAATGTCAGTCATTGTTTGAGAGAATATTTCAATATTGTTATTCACTTTTCATATTTCACGTTAATATTGGAATTCAATTGTAGTTAAAGTGCTCTCAAATTATAGCTCTATTTTTGACACTATTTGACCGAAATATTTGATATTCTTTGTTCGTATTAATAGATTCGCACTAAAGAAAACACTCATCTCTTCTCTTCTGATACTTTTCATGAGATGACAGAATGGCTTAATTGCCTCCAAACGGTTGCTTTCGGTAATCATAACCTCAATAGTGTTACTCCTTTTGTCGCAACAAAAAACTTTTCTCTCGATTCAAATGCAAATCAATTCAATAATAATAGTAATTCATTGAATGCAAACAATTTATCTGACGCTCAGAGCGAAGAAAATCTTTTATACTCTTCTGTTGACGCACCCGATGTTTATAGGTATGCATTAATTATTCTTATTATAGCTATAGTTTTGAATTCTTGTAATATTTTTAATAAAATATTTTGCAATGTGTTTGTGCTTAGAGTCAAACTCATAGACTCTGAGACATCGATTCGATGCGGACTCAGAAGTAGTTTTGACTCCAATTACACTCTAATCGTGACTGCAGTCAACATATCTTTGGCAGAAGAGGGAAAAGTCCTGTTCTCGTGGCCCTATCGACACATCAGGCGATACGGCTGTACCAAAGACGGCTTCTCCTTAGAGGCCGGACGTAAATGTGCGTCAGGCGATGGACTTTTCTCTTTCATTACAAAAGATGGGAACTCTATATTCCAAGCCGTGGCCACTCATGTAAATAGTCTTAAGGAATCGCGTAATCTAAACGAGGATACAATCGCTGGTTTCAATATAAGTCCAAAACTCACTCCAAAAGAAATATTTTTCTCACAAAACCTATTAAATGATAAGAAACCTTCGCTCCCATCCACTTCACCACCCGTTTCATCCAATTATTTATCGAAATCTAATTATTTCGCCACCAATTCATCACTTCTGCCTTCGACTAAAATCCCTGAGTCATCAAAACGTCATTCAATACAACCACAAAAAAGCCCTCAAATGATTGCAAAACAGCCATTAACTCGTGTGACGTCTGTCACAAATACGAATCCAATAATTGCGACAAATGATCCCAAACCCAAACCATCGCCTCCCATATCAAAGCCCCCGCGAAAGAGCAAAGAGTCTAAGAATTCTGAATCTGAAGAACCGGTGTTCGCCTCTCGAGAGGAAGTTTTAAATATGAATTGTGTGACTAATAATTCTGATATTTTGGAAACTTATAAACCAATAAATGATGAGATACTATACGACGAACCGGGAGATCCGGTTAATAATAGCAGTCCTACAGAGGAACAGCACAACAAAACCCCGTTCTGTCCGAGTCCTCCGCCCGTCAATCAAACGGTTTCTAAATTGACATCAGTTTTGAAAATGATGTTCAGTGGAAGTGCACAAAACCAGATTCACCCCAAATATAAAGAAAGTAAACGCAATGTGTCCACCCGTTCCAGTACTGGCAGTTCAGGCAATGCTAGTACTGTATCGTCTCCTATAATAAGCAGTGCTCCCGAAAGACTAGACTCAGAGGAGTTGGCTTACGCTGAGGTATCGGTTGTAGACATTAATAAAAGCGATAAAAATAAGATTAAATCTGATGTCAATTCTAGTAATGATTCAAATAATTATTCGAAAATACTTAATGACAGCAGTGATAGTCTGGGATCTAATTATTTTGAACACCAATATGCGAATGTTATACATCAGGACATTAATGATTCTAAGATTACAGTCAATTCAAATCACAATAACTCTCAAACTGAACATTATGTCCAAAATGATTGTGAATACGCGCGAGTCGTTAAGTATAAGATTAATAACACATCGGTTTAGACATCAGTCATATCATAGTTGACTCAAATGATCAAAATTAGCAAAACTAGTCATTTGTAGAATTGAAAATCCGATTCGAAGACTGGCTTTGAATTCCAGTATTTCAAAGAGTCTAACGAAACAATCTATTTTTGACATTAATTATAGATTACATTACAATTACTGAAATATTTTGATTTTTATAAATGAATTTTTATAACAATAATAACATTAATAATACATAATATCTGTGATAAATGAGATAGACTTTGGATTGAGACTAGTCTTTGAAAATACTACAAACTCTATCATAGATTTAAATCTTCACAATTTGTGCCTTTCGTGTCATTTATTAATATAAGAAATTATTTGTTCTTCTTTCCAAAAAAATTAAGTTTTAATTTGAATTTTAAAAATTGTTCTTTTAATATGAGTTTTATTCTAAGTTATAAATGAAATAAATAATTATTAATTATAACAAAAATTTTATGCTTTAGTTATATTACAAAAGTATTTTGACGTAAAGGAAAGATAATATTTTTTATCACAAACTCTAGAATTACCGCTATCTTTCCTGTTATTACAATTTTTTTTGTTGAGTTTGTTGTTCTCGAATTGAAACTGACTTTTTTGAGTCTAAAATAGGTTTTGTTTCCCATTCAGACTTCAATTAGGAAAACAATACAATTATTATATGAAATGAATTATAATTTAATTAATTTGTTATAAAAAAAACAGAAAATTATTCTTTGATAGCATAAGTGGACGAGTGTTGACGTCTTCTTCTTTTCAAATCCCAAACTTTCTGTGGGTTCAGTCGTTTTTCACAAATTGTTTGCTTTTCTTTTGCATTACTTTCGGACCAATTATTTTCATTTCTTTCAAAAGTATTCTCTTTTTTAATATCGACTGTTATTTCGACTTTAGGCACAACCAGTTGTGGGAAAGGCGTTACTTCATTGCCATCACTCCTGGCTTTTGAACTTTTATTCAGTCGACTGTTGTTTTCAAAAGACTTTTCTTTGAGTTCAATATTTTGCAACTCTTTTCTCAATTCAATGAATTTCTGTCCAAACTTTGGTTTTTCTTTAAGTACTTTCAACTCATTCTCCAATCGTTTTTCGACACATTTTAGTTCAAAGTTTTCTTTTTGGAGTTTATTTCTCTTGTCTTTCAAACAACTGATTCCATGATTTAATTCATTCCATTCTTTCACAACTGAATCAAAATCTTTTGAATTTGATTTCAAATTTTTGATTTTTATTTGCAAATCGTCTCTAATTTTTCTAAAATATTTGACTCGTTTTTGACAATCATTTGTTTCATTACGAACACAACCATTGAGTCCAAACTTATTACTGAAATCAAACGATTGCTCAATGAATTCGTCGATTTTCTGCTTTCGTTTTTCTTTAATCTCAGCCTATATTTGATTAAGAATTTTGTTTGCATTTAATACAAAACAAAAAACAAATAATTCATTCTTTTGTTATATATTTCAAAAGAATTGTTTCAAACATTTTATGTTTGAAAAATAAGATTACATTAATTCCCGTATTTTCTCGATTATAAGCCGAGACTATGTTTAAGAAATATTGTAATTAAAGAAAATAAAAGTTAATAAAAACCCGAACTAATGTTGGTTAAGGTGGGGGTAGGAGTGGATACACATATTTCGATTTTATAGTATCACAAAAGCTGTTTCTAAAGGGTCTAAATGTATGAATTGAAAGCTTAACTAAAATAACGAATTAATTAAAGATTTATTTACGAATTTTTGGTGTAATTCTTCATATTTTGGTTGAAACGCTTGTATTTGTTCAGAAATGGTTTGGTTTTCGGTTTCATTAAAACTCAGTTCAGAGACAATGTCTGGCATTTGCTTTGATTTGTTGTTAATTTGTTGTTCCAAACCATTCAACTGATCCAACAGTTTAGGCAATTGTCTCGTATTTGTGTCGATCTCTGTTCGGACTGAATATAAACACAAGAAATACATGAAAAACATTATAAAACTGATTGAAACAATTAATTAATGCTTATATCAGACGTGTGTTTAAGTAATTCTTGTGTTCTTTGTATTTGTTTTCCCTTTCAATCAACTCTTCGAAGATTGCATTCAGTGTTTCGGCCATTCCTTTCACTCAATTAAACTCAATTCGGAATTCAATTCAAAGCAAAGCAAACAATAATTTATACAAATATTTATTAGACTTTAATCGCAAACAATGTGTTAATTAATTATTAATTAAATTAGAAATTAATTATAAGTTTGAATGCATTCCAACTCAATGTGAATACGGCTTTGAATTTCGGCACTCAATCCAGAGTTTGCGCACAAATACTCTATCACTCACTGCACGCAAACGTGAATCACATGTGTATTGAAATTAAATTAATTTAAACTAAACTTAAAGTTTTGTTTGTTTTTGTTAAATAACTATTAATTCAATTAATTTTATAATAAAAATAATTAAACATAAGTTTTATTAATTGTTTCTAAAATAATGAGTGAATTAAGTGACGAACCGTTGAGTCGTTTGAATGAATTGTTGGACAAAAGCAAGTGTTGTGTCGTTGAAGAGAGTGATTGTCAGACAAATTGCGATCAATTCATACAATACTGTTATGATTGGAGTAAATGTCCGAAACTTATAAATAAAGCATTGAATGAGTTTAACAGTGAGTCAAACAATTACCTCAAGGGATGCAAATGGTCTGCAGACGGCTCTTGTCTTATGACCAATAGTGAAGACCATTGTCTCAGACTTTTTAATTTACCGCAAAATCTGTGCCAAAACCCAATCATTTTGGATGAGAATATCGAAGAAATGGTAATATTTTTACTGTTTTTTAGACTAAATTTATTTGAATTTAATTATTAGACAAATGATGACTAATTAAAGGCGAATTTGATTTAAATGCATAACAAAATTGCTTTCAAACAATTGATTTAAAGTTAATTCAATTGTTTTTAATTAACCTTTTTTTTGCATAAATTATTTCTATGTTTTGTTTATAACGAGTCGTAAATGAAAATTATTTAAAAGTCTAATAAATAGTTTGTTTATCGTTATATCAAAACTACATTTAATTCAATTAATTAAAAATGATATTAAATTAAGTTCTGATGTCTTATTAATTAACGTTTTGTACAATTTATTCATTTGTTTTGATAAATATATGAAAATAATTATTGAATTATTATTTAATAAAACCAGAATTCAGTGCTTAAAATAAAGGAAAGTGAAATAATTTATGACTTTTGTTGGTTTCCGAAAATGAATTCATTTGATTCGACGACCTGTTTGTGAGCACTATTTAAATGTCATTCAAATGAGTGGTCATTAAGACTGGTTTTAATCTTGAAATAGACTTTTGAGCACAAGTCGTGATAATCCGATCCACTTATGGGACGCTTACAGCGGACAACTGGTCAGTACTTACAGGGCTTACAATTTTGCAGATGAAGTCATTTCTGCCAACTCTATAGCCTTCAGTCCCGACGGAATCAAAATATATTGTGGTTTTGAGAAATGGATCCGTATTTTCGATACCTCTTCTCCCGGAAGGGTCTGTCAATCGAAACCAACTTACGGTATAATTTCATTCAATAGAACTTTAAAATTAAAATGAATTGAGATTTGATTGAATGCAAAACAGAGGACAAAACGGGACAAAAAGGCATTATTTCTTGTATTACAACGAATCCATTGAATCCAAACATATTAGCCGTCGGTTCTTATGATAAAACCATTGGCCTCTATGAAGAGGATTCGCTCACAAATATATGTGTATTGGTTGGACAGACTGGCGGACTAACACATCTCCAGTTCTCATCCGATGGCAATCGTCTTTATAGCGGCGGAAGAAAAGTATTGATTTATAAATAGTATTTGTTTTTGATATAAATGTAATAATTATTGTATTAAAGGATTCAGAGATTCTTTGTTGGGATCTGAGAAATATCGGTCAAGTCTTGTATACTATTCCTCGCGAAGTCGACACAAATCAAAGAATTTATTTTGATTTGTCAATTGATTGCAAACATTTGGTGACCGGAAATGACAGCGGATTTGTTACCGTTTATGACATCAGTTCTGAAGTGACCGACGATTCGATAAAACCGATCAATACTTTTAAAGCACACAAAGACTGCGTAAATGGTGTCGGGTTAGTGTTTGTCTGACTATTATTACTATTAGATTGTAATTGAGTTTTGTCTTTACACAACAGTTTTCATCCAACACTTCCATTGCTTTCCAGTACTTCAGGTCAACGAAAAACTGTAGACATATATGACAGCGATTGCGAAGAATTCTTTAATTTGAAAACAAATGAAGAAAATTGTGAAAATAGTTTAAAGCTTTGGTGGATTTGAAAAAATGAATTAAAGCTCTGATATTCTATATTCGTTGGAAATACTTTATTGTAAATAAAGTAATAAATTATTAGGAATTATAGACTATTGCTATACATTTTCACTTTTTTAAAGGAATTTCATTGTTGTCTATTCACTGCTATTAGTAAAGGACAGACAAACTTATACACAAATCTCGAATCTAAGCACGAATTCCGAAAGGAATACGAACTAAAAACTAATAATAATTGTCAGAATCTGTTTAAATAAAAACCTTTCACTCCATACTCAAAGGGGATTTATGGACAGGGAATTGTCGACTTTGACCAATCTGGTTAGAAAGAGGTCATAAGGTGACACGATATTCCACCCGAACCATATTTTATCAGTTGTGTTTTCGAGATGTTATTTTTGAAACTGATTTACTGACAAATTGGGTCCAAATTCACATATATTTGTATAACAGTGTCTCAAAACACTATAAGCGAGTGAAGGGATTTCCTTCAAGTATTGGTCTCTTTGTGACTGACTTTTAATCCATTCCTTCCTAATATATATTGAATCCATTCCTCGCGGGAGTGGAAAGGGAAAGGAAAATGAAAGGATTTTGGATTCCGTTTCGCATTCCACTCCACTCTGGGCACAGATTACACCTATCAGTTTGAAAAGTACTGTTAATACATGTATTTATATTTCAATTAATTTTGAATTTGAAAATTGCGCCACAAATAAGACGTCATCGAAGAGTATAGACTATCCTTATAAACACATTTGGTATGCATTTCCATACATTACGACATCCAAAACAGCTCATATCAAACATACATTTATTTAGTGCACAAATCGATGTGCTTTACTGGTTGTATGTCTTGTGCACTAAATAAGTGTACTTGTGATACGAGTAGTTTTTGCCAAGTGATGCATACCATATGTGTAAGGATAGTATAGATTACTGTATTATAGAAAGTGCTCAATAAAAGGGTTTAGTTATGGGTAATTATTACAAGTTTTTATTCCCAGAGCAGTCCAAAACCCCCTAAGTTTTTCCCCTATAAACATCACATGACATATCTGTTTACATTATTGTCAAAATCGCAGCCACTGACCAATCAGTATCAAAACACAAAACTCATACACAAAGTACGTTTAGATTCATTCAA
>JAQFXN010000977.1:0-17337 GCA_034693365.1 Liacarus xylariae
GTAGAGAATCTAAATATAATTTTTTAAAACTACAAAATCTTCTGGATCTTTGTCGAAAAAAAGGGAAAATATTCGGAAATTTTTTTGACCCTGAAAAAATCAATTTAAAAATTTTAAATTTCTGTCATCAACAAAAGACAGCATTCTTTAAATCTTCATGCTTTCAAATTGTTTCTATCTATTATGGTTTATGTGCAAACCCAAGTCAAATTTTCGAATTTTGAAGGGCGATTCCCGAGTCCCCTGGATAGATTTTGAAATAATTTTAACATATTTTTGCACGTGAAGGATAGCGCTATCCCGGTGTGCATCTTTTGATTTATCAAAGGGAGAATTTTACCTTAAAATCCGTATGTCCTTTAATTCGAATTTTGTTTACAAAAACTAACATTGTACTATTTCCTGTTATTATAAAAAAAATAATTATATACATGATTGTTTATAATTCATCATCCTGCTTTACTGAGAGAATGTTTTAATATTTTAAAAGAATGCAACTATTAAGTCTTAATAACTACTTTGAATTTTATATATTCTAAACTAATATTATACATTATATTTCAAATATAATTGTACCAGGCTACAAATTTCCGAAAATGTTAATTATAAACCGATTTAACTTTCCAGATTTAAAAGTCAATATTGACTCCACACCTGACGCATTGCATTGTCATTTTGGATTATTTAGCATTTTTTTTATCTTCTCTCAGATATTCAACCCATAATTTTCTTTGTTCAAGATTTCACAATTTATATGAAATGTGTCATTTCATTGGTCAGATTTCCCTGTTAATTCATAGTTGATTGTCAGGGTTTTTACAGAAAATCAAAATTTTCGTTTCCCGAAACACATCCAGTATAATATCACTTATTCATTGTCTACATTTATCTATTATATTGAGCTTCATATATGAAATCACTTTTATTCTGGACTGTTCTGTTCTATTCTGGAATACTCTGGAATATACAGAGACTTCTCTCAATCAAACGATATTTCTTTGATGAATCCCTTTAGAGGTATTTAAATTTCATGAAATCAATGTCCCCTATATTGCAGATCGTTCTGATTGTGAATCCAGTTATAAAATATATAAACTAATAATTTGTACTAAAATATTATAATCAAATTGCTTTCACCAATTCATTCACATTAACGAGAAAAGCTGAGATATGTTAACAATAAGGAAGTGTCAGATTATTTTCAATATCAATAATAATAGTATTTTTCCATTTAATGAATATTTTCAAAGAACAAAATGTTTCATAAAATATTGTTAAATCGCAAACTGTTAGCTAATAATTGTGAAATGAAAAATGATTTGTAATAGTAGTGACTTTAAAGTGATATTTGCAATCCATTAATTTAGATAAGAAGAGACAATTCCACCAAATTGTCCTACTTTTTATCATTATGATTCATAATTTATGAAAATACTCCTGAACCTTACTACCTTAATTAATACAGTTCTAATAGAGTGCAATACACATAGCAACAGAGACATTTAATTTGATGTGGTCTGTGATCAATGATCATATACTGTAAACACTATAAATCAGTTGCACATAATGCTTTTATCAATTCTTGAGAATTCATATCATTTTTTGAATCAAAAATCTTTTCAGATATATCACCCCTTTAACAACTCCGTGAGGTATCCACTCCTTCATGAGAAATTTTGAGAAATATTCAAAAATTTTCAAAAATATTTCCAAAATTTTCCACTTTATTTTACTCTTTTCAATGAGTTTTGTATTAACAAAACCATAAATAAATTAATTTTTAGCAAATATTCACTGATTATAATGAGTTACATATTAAAAACAAACAAATAAAGTAATCGCCGTAATTTCAGGGGTCGGCCGAGTTAGGTGGAGGTATGGAGGTAATAATTAGAGGATTTTCTCAAAATGCCAAGGAGGTATACAAAATTCCAAAATATGAATAATGCATAGGAGGGAGTAATGTAAAAGTACAAATTTTTGCTTACGACGCAAACAGTCGAAGGGGCATTTTGGTCATTTTTCGTAGAAGGGGGTATTTTAGTTATACTCTCCCATTGCCCATCCCTATTTTAATCCATTGGTAAGACCAAAATATGTAATTAGCAATCCTAGCTCGCAAAAAGCGGTAAATTCTGAGAATTTTATCAATAAAATCTTATATAATCTAGTTAAGGATGAGCATAGGTCAAAAGCATGTAGGTTATTTGTTTGGTGAAAATGTGTGGGAGGGTATTCAGAGCTGTGACGTCATAATTATGTCAAGAAAACCAAGAAATCACAGGTGGTATTCCAGGCTTTTCCCTCTTTGCGCATCCTTGAACCTAATAGTTTCAACAGTCTTTTTAAATTAATTAAACTGACAATATGACCTCCGTCGCCAATCGAATTTGCCCCACATTTGAATTTTTTTTCTACTATCCAGTGAAATATTAAAGAGCATAACAATGAAAGTGATGAACATATAAACTACACCAAATATAGAAATATAATTGAAACCATCCAATTAGGATGATGTTGTATTCCCATTAAATTGGCATGGGATTATGATCATTTGGAAATATTTTGAAATTAAGGCATATAATTAATCTATGACATGCTATGGTCATCTTACGCATTGAACGCTAAATACAGATAATCAATAATACGTTTGACTCCAAATATTTTGTATAAATGTATAAAAGTGGCATTTTATTGTAGACATAATTTAATCGCATTTATATATAGAAATGTGATGAATACATAAATATCTAATAAATGCAATTAAAATAATAATCTTAAAAAATTTGTAAAATACCATTCCTTGTTTTCCCCCGAATCAACTTAGTTAACTTCTGAACAGAATCTCTAGTAAAATGTTATAAATTACATTAAAATAAATCAAATTTTATCAAATTTAGGGTTATTTTAGTTCATTTCTGCCGCTTACTACCGATTTATGTTCTAGATAAAAACCAGTATATTTCTTTAAGCTACCCATCTATATACACATTCCAATTATGTTTATCTCGTTATAATTACTTGAAAATATAAATATAAGAAATGGCCAGGTTCAAAATTCGACAATGTTATCAGATAGAATAAGATGTTAAAATAATTTTCAGCTATTACATCTCTCAATTATCACAGAATTTTTAAAAATGAGAATCTCATTGAGAGAGACATTGTCGAGAAATTTTAACTTCTAGAAACGTACCCTACTTATAAAATAAACAACTGACTTGTGAGTAATTTCAGGTTACCTTGTTAAAAGTAGTCAAGCTACACGTAAGTATTCTTTTTTGAGCTTGCTCCATTACCAGTAACTTATTGACAATATTTAATGTGAAGATTCTCCGACTATTTTAAAATTCACAATTTTGAAGGGTAAAAATATTCCTAAAAAATGAATAATTAAAATACAACTTGTACTTTATTGTATTATACAATTATAATAAGAAATTATTTTCAAGATTTTCAATCATTAAATATAAATTTATGTATTTAAGTATTTATGAATTTTTAAAAATCCAATTATAACCAATTTTCTGTTTCCTTATGTCTTCTCAATATTGCCCTTAGACTTAATTGTTAGATATTTTTTTGTAGCAATTATTTTTATAGAAACCTTAATTAATGTTAATAGTATTTGCATTAAATTATGAGTTGTATTAGTGATTGAGATAAAAATCAATCCGAAAGTCTGGGAATACATTATTTCAGACACGGAATTTAGAACATTCTTTTAAACAAATATAGGTATCTTCATGCTACAAAAATTTATATTAAAATGTTAGACTGATTGTCATCACAGATTCCTTGGTCCAATAGATAAATTGTTATTTAGCATTTCAAAAGTTCAATTATTTTCTCTGTTTCGTTTGAGTTCTACTGGAACATTGGAACATGTATAAATATGATGAACCAGCTTTCATTTAAGCTTCACATAAAAGTGCCTCTCTCTCCCCTCCCTCTCCCCTTATGACACCTGTGTCAATGTCCTAATACTCGAGTGTTCAAAGAAATGTGCAAAGTGATGAATTATGGAACAAGGTATATTACGAATATATGTTTGAATCGCCTCTTTATTGTTCCTTAAATTTAATTTGTCAACAAATTTCAGATAATTCCAAGAATTAATATCTTTCTAAAAGTCTAAAAGTGATAATATATTCTGAATTATATACTGAACTTATAAAAGATTTAATTTTGACAGATAATTGTCAGATTTTATGTATAGATTGTTTCAACACTTCTCTGATTTAAACAAAATTTGTTATTATATAAAGAAATTATAAAATCAAAGTATTGAAATCCAGTGCTAATACCCAGAAGAAATGTAAAATTATTCCATGTTATCAATGGTTAAATAAAATAAAAACAGAAATTTATTCTCAAAAAAACTTTAAGATTAAATATTTTTCTAAGTTATTGACAAAAATTAGTAAAAAAATAAAGCTAATTTCAGTTATTTTTAAAAAGTAATATGACTAATTCATATTTAATATTATCAAATAATGCATCTTGACAGCCGAAATCCATTTCGCAAATATCCTTTTCCTCACACTTTTTTTTATAGAATCCGGAAAAAATCAATTTCGCAAAATATAATTTAAATTTAAATATCATTTAAACTAGCCTGGCAAAAGAATTTTAAAGTAAAATCATTAAATTTTCTGCAAAGCCTCTTGTAGAAAATTTAACTTTCAGAGGTGGTTTCCATTCAGAGGTCTTTCAGAGATTGTAATAATATTTAAATAACAACTAGATTTAGCGTAAATTGCAGTAATATAGGGATGATTAATAAGGGGAGGGGTATGACCAACATTATTGTCTCTCGAAAATTACCAAAATAATTCCAATGAAGAGGAAAAGACGAGGTCTTCCCTAAATATTTTAAGAAAACGGCGTCCTTTTGAAATTATCAGTCTAAAATAGCAGGATTTTGTCACATTCTTACAGAATTATCGAAATTATGTTAAATTACGTCATTTTTAATTAACTTCTGTAAGAATTTGACCATTGCTAAATACCCCACCAAAACACCTCACACTGTCGCTTTGAAGCTCTAATCAGTATCCTATACCCCATGACTTTAAGGTCTTTGGTCACCGCTACATAATACAACTTGTTTAAAATTAAATTTAAGATAATGAATAAAAATTATCTTATGCGAAATATACTCAAAATTAAGGGTGCACAAAGGTCCAAAAGTCAGGGGGTATAGGGTACTGATAAGAGCCTCAAAATCACAGGGGATATGAAGTGGGGTATTTTGCAATCGTCAAATTCTTGCATGAATTTAATTATAAATGACTTAATTTAACAGAATTTCGACTACTTCTGTAAGGATTTAACTAAATTAAGCAAGAATTTGACAAATTCTGTTATTTTTCTAAGAATTTAATTTTTTGGAACAATCTTAAAATTCTATAGTTAATATGTTAAGCTGCAACACAAAAGTAGACTAGACACTTTTAAGATTTCTTCTATAATTTTTTAATAGAAACTGTACTCAATCTTAGCTCTTTATACGAGTACAATTTATAGTAAAAATTTATTGAAGAAATCCATCTTATAAGTGTCCAGTCTACTTTGGTGCTGCAGCTTAACATGTATTATAGTATGTGATTTTTAATATTTAAATATCAAAGCATTTTATATTTTTAAAATATCTCATCCCGTTTACAGAATAATAACATTTGTTTATAAAAGTGAGCAGTGTGCAATATCCTTTGCATATAAGTTGAAAATTGTTATATCACCAGTATTGTCTTTCATCCTCTATTAAACATAAGCATCTTTAATCTTAATCCACATTTTTCAAAACATGACAAACTCCTTGCAAGAATGTGTGATCACTCCATAGGATTAGGATCGCTCCAAGTTAAGTGTTACTCTTCTATTTCTAAATTCCACCAATAACTCAACCCCGCCATCCCCCGTTTAAGCTGTGACTATCTAACGTTATCTCGGGAATTTTTGTAACAGATCAAAAAATTTTATCTCTGCTTTCGAAGAAAAAGGAGAATATAAATTCATATCCGCCTTCAATGCAATGGGAACATGCGATAATAGAATGGAAGTGGAACAATTTGGATGGGAACATACGATGTTCCAATGGGATGGGTCTACGAACCATTAAGACTTTTTTAGACAATTTATTAGAACTAATCTAAATGAATGCAAGTTTTCGAAGTGCCAGTTCGTGCCAATCATCTCTAAATGCTCATTTTCTTGTATAGAATTTAATTGATAATTTGACCATGTTAAACATTTATTTAAATTTTAAGTCATTTGAAAATATTGACACTTTTTAACTCCGCTTTCGAAGAAACGGGATTATATAGATTCGTTTCCACCCAGATTAATTAAAAGAATTTGGCGATTGCGCACTACCCTCACTTGGACTCCCTGTCCAAAATTTGGTAAAATTTGTGACGCCACAATCCGGAATGCTTCGCCAAAATAAAATATCCCCTGAGATTTCTACCTGTCCCCATCCCTGTTCCAATGAGATGGGAGACTTTAATAATGCTATGGTATGGAAATCTATGAAAATTTTTTCTCTTAAGATTTTCCTACAAAAGCGAAGTTATGTATACCAGTTATGGTCCTTTCCTGATTTAATGATTGCATAGTTCTTATAATTCCAAATATATATTCTCTGATAGTTTGATAGAATTTCTATCTAATGCTCATTTTTTGAATTCATTGATTTGAAATATAACGTTATTTATGAATGAATTAAAAAAACATTTAAAACTATTTCAACAAAAAGGCAATGAATTTAATTGAATGTAAATTCAAATAAAATTAAACAGAAATCTATTGAATTGATTAATAGCGGAATGAAGTGAGTCTTGAATTGATTTCAATTATTGTAGTCTTTATTTGATATAAAGTGATTCAAACAATCATTTGATTCATTCATTAATTGATTCCGTTTTCTAATCGATTGTAAATTAGGATAACTATCGATGGACTGGACGTATACTTCCCCTACAGTTATATATATCCGGAACAGTACTCATATATGTGTGAACTGAAGAAGTGTTTGGACGCCAGAGGACACGGACTTCTGGAGATGCCGTCCGGAACCGGAAAGACTATATCTCTGTTGGCTTTGATTATCGCATATCAGAAACAACGACCCAATCATATCTCAAAACTGGTCTACTGTTCCCGAACTGTTCCAGAGATAGAGAAAGTGATCCAAGAGTTGAGACAATTGAATGACTATTACAGCAAACTATCGACGGATAAGAATAGACACAATTTCGTCGGTTTGTGTTTGACTTCGAGAAAGAATTTATGTATTCATCCAATGGTTAGTAAAGAAAAGGACGGGAAGGCAGTGGACGGCAAGTGTTTCAGTTTAACCGCTTCTCACAAGAGATCGATTGCAAAGTCAGAGCAAAACTCTTCAAATCAGTGCTCATTCTATGAAAGTTTTGACTCAAATGGAAGAGAATTCCCGCTCCCGAATGGCATCTATGATATCGATGGCCTCAAAGCGTACGGTCGGTCGAAGGGCTGGTGTCCGTACTTCTTGGCCCGCTATGCCATAACTCACGCGAATGTTGTCGTTTACAGCTATTACTATCTGTTGGACCCAAAGATCGCAGACTTAGTGTCGAAAGAGTTGTCAAAGAACTCAGTGATTGTGTTCGATGAGGCGCACAATATCGACAACGTGTGCATCGAATCAATGAGTGTTACCATTAATAGAAGAATTTTAGATAAATGTCAGACAAATATCAGTTCATTACAGGAAACGATTCGCAACATTAAAGAAGTGGACGAACAGAAACTCAAAACTGAATATCAAAGACTTGTCGACGGACTCAGAGATGCGAATATAGCGCGAGAAACGGACCAATTCCTGGCCAATCCTGTATTGCCCGACGATATACTACAGGAGGCCATTCCGGGAAATATTAGAAATGCCGAACATTTTGTCTTATTTTTAAAACGACTGCTGGAATACGTCAAGTCTAGACTCCGGGTCCAACACGTGTCTCAGGAAAGTCCCGCATCTTTTCTCAGAGACATTGCCACCAAAGTCTGTATCGAAAGAAAGCCCTTAAGGTTTTGTGCGGAAAGACTTCGTTCACTAATACGAACTCTAGAAGTGAGTGATATAACAGACTTCTCTCCTCTGACTCTGGTATGCAATTTCGCCACATTAGTCAGTACTTACACCAGAGGTTTCACTGTTTTGATCGAACCCTTCGACGACAGAACGCCCACAATATCGAACCCAATTCTTCACTTGAGTTGTTTGGACGCATCCATTGCTATAAAACCTGTTTTCGAACGCTTTCAATCAGTGATTATAACTTCGGGCACTTTATCTCCACTCGAAATGTATCCAAAAATCTTGGACTTCAGGCCAGTGCTGGCCGTGTCGTTCACAATGTCTTTGTCGCGTCAATGCATTCTACCTCTGATTGTGACCAAAGGTAACGATCAAATGGCCGTCACCTCAAAGTTCGAGTCCAGGAATGATATGGCAGTCGTCAGGAATTACGGCAATCTATTGGTCGATATGTCATCCATAGTGCCCGACGGTATGGTGTGCTTCTTCACCAGTTATCTCTATTTGGAACAGATAGTGGCGCTTTGGTATGAACAGGGAATCATCGATAACATACAGCGCAATAAATTGCTATTCATTGAGACTCAGGACGCAAATGAGACCAGTCTTGCGCTCTATAATTATGTAAAGGCTTGTGAAAACGGAAGGGGAGCTGTACTTCTGTCTGTCGCCAGAGGAAAGGTATCCGAAGGCATAGATTTTGACCATCATTTGGGTCGTTGTGTTATAATGTTTGGCATTCCTTACGTCTACACTCAGTCACGTATTCTGAAGGCACGACTCGAATACCTTAGAGATCAGTTCCAAATACGCGAAAACGATTTTCTCACATTTGATGCTATGAGACACGCGGCTCAATGTGTGGGACGGGCTGTCAGAGGGAAGACTGATTACGGAATCATGATTTTTGCAGATAAAGTAACACTAAATTAAATTTTTCCGTTTCATATCAAAAGTTTTTGACTTTAATCACTCCATACAATACAGACTATCAATGGATTTCACTGTTTTCAAAGTGAAATACACAATCCTTTAGGAAAAGAGTAAAAATATGCGCAAAAATGTCTTATAGTCTCATATAATTAGTAATTACATAACTTTGACCTAATTTTTAGTTCCTTTCAATGAAAGCGGAGATAATTGTATAAAATATTACTTAAAATCATTTTTTGTATTATTGTTTTAATTTTAGCGCTTTTCGCGTTCAGACAAATTGAAAAAGTTGCCGAAATGGATTCAGGAACACTTGAAAGACTCGGCCCTCAATCTAAGTATTGAAGAAGCCGTTCAAATATCAAAAAGGTTTCTAAAACAAATGGCTCAGCCGTTCACAAGAGTGAGTCTATTGTTTTATTTTTTCAAATATTATTTAATTTTTTCAAATATTATTTAATTTTTTCAAATATTATTTAATTTAAAAGAACCCAAATATATGACAAATAACTATTGATTTATAGGACGACCAGTTGGGCATATCTTTGTTAAGTTTGGAACAGTTGGAAGACGAAGAGATTCAAAAGAAGATAATGTCTCGCGTAGTAAATGTTTAATTTGAATAATTTTCTATACTTTATATAATTGTTGTGTAAATATATTTATAGAAAAAATTCCTATACTTTTAATAAATAAATTATGAAATTAATTAAATCGATTCAGTGTTTGACCAATTGATTATTTTTATATCTTATCGTTTAATGGATTGGGCTTTAGGGGAAAAAATACCCTGTTATTCATTGCCCGCATAAAAGATCCTTCAGATCTAGCTTAGAGCAGGGATATCCAAGGTCTAACACCACAGTGGAGGTATTTTTTCGGTGAGAGCCTATTAGGTGGGGGTGGGGGAGGGGATATTTTGCAATCATCAGATTTTTGCCGAATTTATGACGTAATTTAACAAAATTACGACCAATTGTGCAAGAATTAATCAATATTTGGCAAAATTATGAATTCTGTAAGAATTTAATCAAAGACCAAATTTAGCAAAAATTTGACAAAATTCTGTTATTTTTCCAGAATTTTCTTAAAAAGGGCGCCTTCGGGGTCATGAGTGTGATTACGTCTATGTGGCCAAACAAAACGTAAATTGCATAAGAGGTTTATTTCAGCAAAAGCCTAATTCTAATGTTGCTGAGCATTCTTTTAACACCAAACATGATGTTAATTTCTCTAAACCAAAAGTAGTTTATAATGATAATGTTCATAGATCTAGATTATTTTTAGAAAGTTTTAATATTGAACACCATAAAAATAATAATAGATCCCTAATGAATGAGATGCAAAATTCAAGTACTTGCATACCTGGTCCACCTCAATATTTAGCTCTTCTTAAAAGAACATAATTATCTTTTACATGCTTTGTTTTTTCCAGTTATTTGCCTTTGAAACCGGCTCTTATATTACAAGGGCTGGTTTCTATGGCAAAGCTGTAACACAACATAGAATTTTGATTTCACATTTCATAGTTATTATGATATGTTAATATATAAATAAACAAATTCCCATTCACTGCAATTCTAAAGTCCAGACTTTTAAATATTTCAATTAAAACATAATGCGATCGAATTTCTCTCCACTTGTCCTCAAATCAAATGCATAAAAAAGCGAATCATTTATCGCTTGACTGTTGAAAAAGACTTTAAGAGAAAAGTCGAAACTTGAGTCCAGTGACTACTAGTTTGTAGTTTAATAATTGTTGTGCAAAGTAAGTGAATCTCACATTTATTACATAAAAAGTTTAAAATTCCAAGAAATCCTTGTGTTTTCACCTGTGATTCAGTGGTCAAATAACCACCAAAATAATGAACCATCATCTAGATCAACCTATGGCTTTTTCGGAATATAGTCACCCCTGGCATGTTTACTTTGAAAATCCCTGCTTTTGATTCTCTAAACCAAAATCGTCATGGCCCCACTTCAAAGGCCTCAAGCAGATCTGGCCAAAAATACTCATGTATGCTTAAAATAACAACTGATTGCTTAAAATTGTTTTTCTGAAATTCAGTAACTTATATAAATGGTTTCTTAGATGAGTGTTTGTTAAAGAATTTAAAGAACATTCCGATCAGAAAATGAACCAAAAGTTACCAAAACCTACTTTTCAATAATTAATTTATTCCGTTAAGAATGTATGCTCTGCTGTATTTAATACAGTGTATTGTATACACTTGTGCATATTTGCAATAAAGACATCTCAAGAAAAATGATATAAACGAATTTAATAAAAACATTGGTGATTTTCCTACTGCAAAATAAGTTCTAGATCAAAGCTCTTCAACCACTATATAGAGAGGTGTGTTGACAACTTACTAACAAAATCTACCTATATCTGTATCATTATTTTGAACATATAGAGTACTTATTAAGAAAAAGTTAATAAGTTAAAATCTTTTTCTGTCTATTAGATGTGAGTATAAAAAGGATAGAGGTTACAGAATTTACCTATTTAAAACACAATGTAGCATAAGTTGACCAAATGCAAGAATTTAGAAAAATTAATCAATACTAATAGGATATTAAAGAATATTCCGTAAATAAATGTCAATATTGATTATTTTTAAAATCAACATGATTAAATTTCATGTTGAATACAGTTAAGTAATTAATAAGTCAACAGACCTCTTTATATAGTGGTTGAAGAACTATGATCTAGAACTAAAAATGTTTCAAGAATGAATTAAATTAAATATTCAGTTTTGATTGAAATTACTCAAACATTTCTATTAATAATAAAGTTTATTAAAAATTCTTCGAAAAACCCGTCGAATATTAATTTTATGTTTAATACAATTTGTTTCCTTTAAAAAAGATCTACAATTAGTTATTTATTTATATTTATTATTAGACAAAATTCGTTTTCAGTAAATAACGATTAAAAACCTTTGTTTTGGAACTATAGATCGAATCCTTTATAAATATGAAAATTCATTGTTCAACAGAACCAATGAAACTATAAAAACAAGTGTTGAGTCAGTCTTAAACCTATTCATATAAATGAGCAAAAATTTGATATAATATTTAAAAACACGACTAAAAAGTTTGATAATTAGAGCTCTCTATGCCATACGACTTGTTCTAATTCTAAACCAATAGATGGATAAAACATAATTAATACAAAAAAGACTAGAGTTTAGGATTAATTATAGTAATTATGCAATAATTACAGGTACTCTAACAATATATCTAATTATTGCGGACCACAAACCCTAATCTGTATCCCAAAAAACTCTTATTTACAATGAATTCTCACTCATTTTATCGGTAATAATAAACTCAATTAAAATCTACAGAAAAATGGTTTTTATTTGCCTAAAGATTACATCTTTTCTCAAATATAAAAGAAACCATTCATTAGGGATGAGCAAGGTGGGAGGCGGAGGGTTGAGTTAGAAATGATTTCGTTATTTACAGACCCCTCATAGACCGTTCCAAATGAGAAGAATATTGTGTTGAAATCTCGTCAATTATTTAACCTAATCCAGCATATTTCTTGCAAATTCTGTTACATTTTATATATTATTTTGAATTATTTTATAAAATTCTATGAAAATTATCGATTTATAAATATTCTTCTCTGGGAGGGAATTCAAGGACCTGGATGAAAAGCCCCATTAGACCTTGCGCATTCCTGTTATGCATTCAATAATTATTATAAATTTTTTATTATAAACGCACATAAAATCGTTACTAAAAGATTAGAATTAAATATTGCGATAATAAACAATTTGTCCGATAATTAGACAATTAATTGAATTCAAAATTTTTGGTGAAAAACACTAACACCTAATGCACGTACGGTATATACACATATACAGTACGGCATAATATAACTGTTGTATAATATAATTATAAAAAAGTTCACTCAAGAGTTTGAGCATTGATTTGAATGATTGGGAAGTCATAATAAATTGATTGACTAGTATTGGTATATAAATATTGGCTTAAATACTGTCTTCCCGTCGCTGTGTTTTCTATTGGTTTTTGACAATTATTTAATAAATGTATTCATAATTTATGAGCAATTATTGCATAGAGAATGCAACACAACATACAATAGGTTTAACCATTAATATCATTATATTTCTTAAGCCTCTCACAGATCAACACTTCTTAAGCCGGAGGACATTCAGTGCATTATCTGATTTGTTGGCACTTGTAGTCAATGTTCGGCTCTATATTTGTTATTAATTATTCAAATGAGTCGTTAATTCGTATAATTACTCAATGATTCGATGAGAATCTCTTGAGGAACAGAACCTCTTCGGGGCTTACTATTGAAGAACCACTGCAGAGCTGGAGAGTCTGCACCCGAATCCAGAGAACAGGCCTGTCGTCGTAGGAATTTTGGATGGTGTTGAGCACTGGTAGTCGAGTGGTAGAAGCTTTTGTTTTTCTTTAGTGACGACACCAGATATTCCAGTGATCTGCCCCTCAAAGCACCTGTTGTTCTATTCAGTTTAGCACCGTTTGTAGTATTGTGTATATTATTGGCCGAATGACGCGCAGCACCCACTCTATCGGCTGGAAATGATGACCGCCGTTGTTCTTGAGAAGTGACGGCCCCGTGAAGGAAGACTAGGGCGGCCGCGGCCGCCAATTCACAGCTCGCGTACACTCCAATACAACCCGGAGCTGAACCGCGACGACCGATCATCTGCTTCTGCATTAAAGAATTACAGCTTTTGTTAATCAATGACATCGACTATAAGTCATGTTTAGTCTCTGTTCTGAACTTAAAATATCTATATTTCCTATAAATACTAACACTTTATAGGTTTTACTCATTAAATGAGAAAAGCATTCATTAATAAATCCGATTATAATATATTAATGGATATAAATAGTGGAGAAATATATGGCATATATGGACAGCTATTTGTGCGCTTTCTTAATAGTCTTTATTCAAATCATTAAACGCTTAGAATTTGTTATAAATAATCACAACTGAAAGCATATATTTTGAAAAGAATTTGCATTTTCTATAAAAATTTAATGTATCAGAGCTTTGAATAGAGAATACCTTTTCATAAACATAAGAGGCATGGGATGGTTGGGCTGGCATTTGGAGAGAATACGATCTAATATTAGGCATAAAATTTTGATTGTGTTGTGCCTCTTCCTCCTCTTCCTCTTCTGTCTCATCCATTTGTATATCCCATAAAACTTTGGATTTATTAAAATATCTATTGTTAGACTCATCGGCATTGGGCGGAGTTCCACATCCATTAACGCATTTTTTAGGTTCGGGTTTATAAGCACTTTTGAATTGAGTTAAACTCATTTCGGTTTTTGAGTCTTTGAGATCATTCAAAGAATTGCTTCTTTTGAAAGACTCGCCTAATTGTTTGGCAGTGAAGACACTATTAAAAGAGTGTCTGCGCTTTAGTTTGATTTTGGCCACTGAATGGTTCCATTGATTATCATTGAAACGAAGATTATTAATAAGTTGTCTCGAGAGGGGAGAAGACAAGAATTGGTCCCATAATTCGAACAATGGAGTGACGATACTCTTGAAAAAGTCTAAAACAAACAAATTATTTACCCAAAGGCTCACATGACATGACATAAACTAAGGATAAGGCCATTGCATACCTGTCTGAATGCGAGCGATGCCAGTCTTGTGTCGATTGCAAATAGGAGTGACCGGTATATTGAGCTGACTTTCATAGTCTCCCTGTCTGTAAAACTCATTACATATCTGTTCGCTCCAGCGTTTACTTAAATTCCAGGGCCGACAAGGATTTCCGAGATCTGCACACTTGAGGGCTATTTGTAATATAAAGTGTCGGTTCTCTGGTATTGCCATTGAAAATGATTGAGGATTTGATAAATAATTTTTGAAGATTGCGATGTAATCACTCTGTCGTGTGATATCTGTGGCCAATATTAATGATTTTAAAAGTGATTCGATTTGATTCCATTCATCCGACGACAAGTGCTCAAAGATTTGTGATTCATGGAAGCAGGAGATGGCAAACCGCCAGTGATGGCTCTCCAGCACTGAGAAGTTCTATCAATTGACAAGATTTTGTTTAATTAGATTTATATTAATTTAATTTAAATACAATTTTAGTTGTCATCGTATAGAACTGTATAAATGTACAGTGCTGGGTCATTTTAAATTGAACACCATCTACAGCCTGTTATCACTTATCCATATATTGTTAATCAATAATGTTTTATTTGTCATTTAATGAGGCAAATGTTTAGTCTATTGAAAATCGTGGATGAAAATCAATAAATATTGTTTGTGGCTTTTCAAATCATGGTCTTGGTCCAATAATGAAATCAAATGGAAATTTTAATTTCGATCAGTACATAAATTATCTGGAAACTAAATTATTCTCCTGGGCGGAGGAATTATATCCTGATTCAGACTTTAATATCCTACATGATAACTCACCTATTCTTATTAGTTACAAAACTCAAGCTTATTTAGGGCCAAACTGGATGTTAGGAGAGTTATCGAACTATATTCGCCTTACTTAAATCCTACAGAAAATCTATTTAAGATACTTAATCATAAATGTAAATCCATTCATACACTTAAACCAGAATTATTGTTTGTCAAAATATGCCAAAAATGGGATATCATTGATAAGAATATTCAATTAATTCATAATTTGGTTTATCAATGAAAAACGATATAGAATTGTTATTGATTATTGAGGTGGGATTACCAAATATTAAACACTGTATTGAAAATTATTGAGAAATATAACATTACTGATTAACAATATATGGACAAGTGATAACAGGTTGTAGATGGTGTCCAATTTAAAATGATCATCCACTGTATGTTAGTTCGCAATAAGATATAAAAACTTTGATTCAGTAAATAAATTAGAAGAGAATGTAGAGTTTGGATGTGTTACAGCTTGTTGTTTAAAACCAAAAATGAGAGAATGCATTGATTTTGACAATTTCTCCTGGTATGATTTGTCTGAGCATCTAAAGAAATATTCATCCGAAAGGGATGGAAACCTCCTTTTTACTCATCATATTATGTTTGCCAAAATATTGACCCTCTATCAAAAATGTGTACATTTCACAAATAGACATAACATTTTTGTTATCTAAAGATATTTTCGTAACTCGACTTAACGTATTGTATAAATATTAGTTATTTAAGAAATTGCATATTTTATATTTGACTTGGCTTTCTGTGTGTTGTTTTCAAGAATATATGTAGAGTATAGTATTGTGTTTACTTAAGTATTTTCTTTTTATAATAAATATTTAAATTCTATTCTAAAAATATTCTTTTTATTTCTATTGATTTTATACAAGGTATAAACATAGGAAAAACAAGTAATCAAGGCATCAGATTATACTTGAAATAGCTATTAAGATGTTAATTTAAAATAATATTTTAAAAAGGGTATTGATATCGCCCAAATACATTTCGCCTTTATTTTATTCATTTCGCTAAAATTTTGCGATTATAAAGAGAGACATAATTTATTTAATGATATAATTTTTGAATAAAATTGAACTATTTATATATTTTGTGTATAAATAATTTTTTTATAGTTATTCTATTTTAACAACTTATTGCAAAAATTATGTCCTTTTATTAATTTGAGGCGAATTGAATGTTCACGAAAAACATTTCACGAAATTTATATTTTGACGATTTGTAGCTAAACCTTTAAAAGTACTTAAAATTGAACTCCAAATGTCTACAATCAGAGATAAGGCAACAGACCGATAAGGTTAACAAAAAACATTAGTAAAAACATTAATACAATATAAGGTTTAGTACTTTTTGTCAACATTTATGGTTCGGTTTGCCTCTAATTATAGACTTTTGGAATTCAATTATTAAATATTTTTTCAAAAATGATAAATTATCATCCAGGAGGATAACATACAGGAGCTCTAATGTATAAGATGTGATCAATCTTTAACAAGACGATCTCTCATTTTGACTCAAAAATAGATGTGAATAATTTATAAAGATATGGTCATAAAATCTTCTAGGTTATATTCACAAAAAATAATCTTTTCTTTGCCTTTGATTCTACGGACTTTGTTCATTCTTCTCAACTTTTGTGATTGTCAACTTTTTAAAACTTAGCAATAGCATGACGAAATTTATATGCGGCAGTGTCTGTGTGAGGCTATCATTTGTAGATCTCTACTTCCTTAAGCATATCATTGCACTCTACTGTTACACGGTCCATATTTTATATCAGGTCTGGTACCAGAGAGGCGGCGAAACGGATTAAAAAGATAACATAATAAACAAGTGATTGACA
>JAQFXN010000978.1:0-17332 GCA_034693365.1 Liacarus xylariae
ATACTATTGATTTTAAACTTTTTGCCAACCATTGGGACCCATTTGTGATAACATAAAACCCAACCCAACCCTGATCTTCTAGCCCTTAATCCAACCCAACCCTGACCCGGCAGCTCTCAACCCAAACCCAACCTAAACCCGCCCGGGTCTGGGTTGGGTTTGGTTCCCATGGGTTTTGGGTCTACAATTCTTGACCCTAATGTGAACCTCCTATTGGATGAGGATCTATGATAATCCTGGGGGTGGAACCTATGTTAATCCTATTCGATATGAGATTATGATCGATTCATATGAGATAGAATCAACGCCTTTGTCCATCTTATGGGATGGGAATGCCTCCAATGCAATGGGACTTATGGTAATGAGATGTGAACTCATATCTGTTGAGATCTTATAATAATTCTATGGAAGGACAGATTCCATAATGTGTAGGAATCTATTGTAATGTTATGATATGAGAATTTATGAAAAATCATACAACTACTACCAGCATAATTTCTTTTAAGATCCTCCTAGAAAAGAGGAGTTATATAAATTCATTCTTGTTTTAACATAAGTAGAATTAAACGAAGAAGAGCTACAATTATATTGAGACGACCCGTGTGACTCAAAAGAATTTATCGACAGGTGTAGATAGGAGGGCACGTTTTAGTACGAGTCCGGATGAGTTGAGGGATTCGAATAATATAGCGAACATCGAACGGATGAAGTGGTGTCTTCTTCTTGAGTCCAGTGGTCACTATATTAGTTACTACACACAGTTTGCCATATTTCCCACATTAAACAATTCACCAATACTTCTTTAATACAAATCTTTATAATTTATATTAAAAGTAATTATTTAATTACAGGAAATATTAATATAATTATTGACTTATAATAAATATGTTTTGATTAGATAAGTCTGAATGAATGGTCTGAATGCAGAAAACTAAATGAATGAGAGAGCGGAAAGAGAACTACAGGAATAAGTGAATAAATAACGCCAAACAATAAATGTTGTATTAGTTCTGTGGACGCTCTCAATATAAATTAATGCGCATATGTGAATAAAACAATCATATTAGAACAATAGTATTAATCAACCAGGTGCAATAGCCACTCCCTATTAATCAAATGTACATGTTAGTTATAATGCCTTTAAATCAATCAAATGTGTAAAATAACCGAGAAATTCAAATCATGCACTTCACTGGTATTAACAATCAATCGGGAATTTTAACATTAGTACTATCTTTCCCCATTTGACCCTTGTTGTTTGATGCAGTTGTTTGCAGTAGAATTACGGTATAATTCAGAACAAATGTAAAGATCTGTTAAATTAATAAAAACAAATAATTTTTAATAATATTTAATTAATCTCTGAATTACTGACCGAAATAAGTGTAGTCTTTCTAAGACTAGCAAAGCCTCCAATAGTGAACCCAAAACTGCTATTATGTGTAATATTCTTAAACATAAGCCACTCTTTATATTCATAATCAGACAATTGCTGTGAATTATATTTATCCAAAACCGCATATATTCTCTCAGATCTCTCGTAAACTAATCCGCAGACAAAACAACTGATGACTAATTCTGCAATAGATGACATTGCTGAAAACAATGTGAAATGTGTAAATGCAGCTGATTCTAGCAACTTTCTCATCATTACTAATCCGTTTATACTAATCATAATAGAAGAGATGTTTAGTATTGTCTTCCATAACAATATATACGCAAAGCTTTTGTCCAACTTATGGATTGTTTCGCGTATTTTAATAAACAGGAATTTGTTTCGCAAAATAATTTTCCACATGTTATTTGAATGTTTCATTTGAATATTATCAAAGTCGTGAAATTCTAGATTTATTAAAATATATTTGATAAGTTTATAATTCTAATGAATTAAGCTTAATAAATTTAAACTATCTTTTTCCAAAAAAACGGTACAGCTTATTATATTTGATTAAGAAGTGATCGATAGCTCAATTTAAAAATCAAATAATTTTAAATAAAAATTTCGTCATATAGAATATCTATGAATGAGTAGGTTTTCATTTCAAACTAACTTTTAGCAGTCGGTCTAAGTTTAGTTAAATATAAAAAGATTAAGCCACTCACTAAAACGCACTCAATTAGCTATATCGTTTTAAGAAAAAGGTAGTTTACAATGATATATTTTTATGACGTAAGGATTTGGCTAATTTAACTGAAATGATTAAAAATTGCATCAAAAAATAAAATCTAGAATCTGATTACCTGTTTTATACCTATCTAAATACCATCTTTCATGAACCCACAAATGGTCAAAATATGAACCTCCAATCTTTTGAATCTGCACGGCTACTATATCACACTTTGAGTGTGTGGCTGAATCTTTTTAGATTTGATTAATCAGTGACCGACAACTAAATAATAGTTTGAAAGGAAAATTGAGTCATTCATTGAAACTCTTTATTACAAAAATTTTATTTTAAATTATTTGATATTGAAATTCACCCCTCTGTCACAAATTATCAAATATAATAAAATTAAGCCACACACTCAAAGCTAGATACCGTGCAGATTCAAATAATCAGAGGTTTAAAATTATAAATAATTTTTTTTAAATTTTCGGTGCTCTATCTTACGATAATAGTCAACTCCCTCAATTTTAAATTGGAATAATTGTAACTTATTGTCAATCTAACATGCACCAAAAATTATTACTGATTAGATAATAAAATTAACTTTAATTAATTCTTTTAACTTAATACCTTGCTTATTAAAATATTTAACATTCTTCTTAAGGTCAATATATATGTCATCAAGTACGTCCGAGCAATATATTGAAAGGATCCAGATGATAGAATTAACGGTAGCCAATGCAATATAACTTATCAAAGAGAACACGAAAAAAATAATTTGCATTCTAACATCTTGAAATTTTGAAATGATATAACGACTGCTGTAGAATAAAATGTAAATTACGATCACTATATCAATTATCCAACGCAATGCGATCAATAGAATCTTATTTCCAACTTTTTGCTTGATGACCTTCTTCATATTGAATAAAAATAATTCAATGAATGCAAATCCATTTACATTAATGAAATAAACGACATAGGCTGTAAATAAGCTTTGAACACTAGACATTGTTAAAAATAATATTGTAATTGTTGGAAATTGGCTGGAGAATTGTTCCACCATACCGTCACCAGTGACAATTGTAATAATTCTGTGAAAACTATATATCAACAGAAGTGTAGATATAAAATAGCCATAGTATTTTGAGTTTGTGTTAGATGCAATTGTTCCTGTTGAATCAATTGTTAGACCGCCAAAGCTTAAGCCAAATATTCGAGTAAACCAAATAAGAACTCTTGCAAACAGAATAAAGTTTCTTTCTAAAAATTCAACATGTTTAACTATAATTTTTGACCTGGGCATTTCTATAAACTTGAGAAAATCTGCTTTATTTTATGAGATTAAGTATTCCATTTGATCAATTGCTTGATAAATTGTTTTCTTATTATAGCACTCAATAGATGAGAAGACTTTAATTAAATTTATAAGTTTTCCGAAAATATTCGTAAATATTTGTTATGTAATCTAATATATTAAGCAAATATTTAACATAAGAATTAAAGATGAATTGATATTAATTTATAATCATAAATGAATCAATTGTTAACCCATCAAAACTCAAGCCAATAAACCGAATAAATTATAAAAAATTTGTATCAATAAATTCAATATTTAAAATCAATTCTAAACTTGACCATTTTAAACAATATCATTAAGCTATGTTCAATGTCGATAAAGAGCTTTTGGCACTGGAAATTAATAAAGATCATAACCATAATAGATATATTTAGGACCATGTTAAAAGTCCCGCTATTTTTCAGAAATCCCTTTAATTTCTATCGACAGTAAAAATAATTAATATTTTCTATAGATTCACATTCAGAGAATTTACAGACTGAATAATGTTTTACACCCGTAAAGAATAAATGTAAAGTCTTTAATCATAACTAAAGCTGTGCAAAAAGGCTCTAAAAAGTGCAAACAATAAAAAAAAGTGAGCGTTCATCAATTTAAAGAATTGAGTCTCAGAATGCAGTTAAAAAGTTTTAATTATTAGTCAATAAATAAGTTATTTTTTTAAAGAGATTAATTCGTGTTTTCAATAAGAAATGCATTAAATTAAAAACAATGAACAGTTTTTATGTTGTATTATTAATCTGAAACACAGATATTAACAGAATATCTTTAAGATTATTACTTTAGAATGTATTTCAATAAAAACGTTTTAATTACGATCGTAATAATTATTCCTTGAATTCACTTCACGCACAATTTTTAATTTTTACAGCACTTTTTAGAACCTTTTTTCACAGCATTAATCATAAGTTATGATTCATAACTAACAATAAAAAAATTCAGCTTATATTGCGCTCTTCAATCAGATATCTCAAGACATCTTATAGCTTAAATCAAGATATAGCTTGTTTCTAATATCTTCTTGATTTTTCAACATTAAGATCACTTTGCTTATTTGATATTTCAGGAGACCGTCAAACAATCACCAAGATTATGTTAAAAAAAATTTAACCCCTTTAGCATAGCAAAATCTTGCATCATTTATATATACAAGACGATAGACATCCAGTGGTAATAAGAAATAATTAAAGCAGCTGATTTGATACACTTTCAAGTTGGATAATAAATTGTTATTGTAAGTCTAGTAACAATATATTTATTATTTAGTAATCCAGTAGAAATTGCTTTATATTATTATTAAAAATGAAAATATATTATTAATAAAACATTATTTAATTTTTATTTCTAAATTATCTAGGAATTATTATAGATTTTGGTTTATTCTGTAAAACATGCATGATAGTAATAGAATAATTTAAATATCATACAATATATTGACGTATTATATTATTAAATCAAATTAATTTTTTATTAATTTTCTCCATTAAATCCAATTATATTGAAAATATAAACCAACTTGAGTGCTGTCATCCGTAACATTTGCATCTGAAGCCTCCTCTGTCACAATATCCGCCTCTGAACTAAATTTAGAATAATATTAGAAATAATTATTCAAAAACCAATATTTAGAATCAGGCACAGCTTGATTTTAACAGAATCTAGTTTTAATTATTTGTTTGGTGATCACTTAATCGCTCTTGTTTCAATAATCATATGACAATATAATAATATGGAAATGTTAATTTATCTAAAACGCAATTTTAGGTCAATTTTAATTAAAAAAAATTTGCTGTTGACAATTTAAAATTTTCATAGGTTTAATTAAGAAAGGTTAAAATTTGCCCCAGGAATGCCATAATCAACAGCTTTGAATTTCGATGTTATCATCAAGAATATTCTTTTAAAAGATAAACTATATAAGATATGAACATGGTTCCATGAGATATTATGTGCCATTTGATAACGTCTTTCTGATGAGATTAGCCAAAATCGAAAATTCGGGATTTAAAAATTTTATTTCAATTGCATTCTTAAGTATAACATCGAAATTCAAAGCTGTTGTTTATAATTGAATGGCTATCTATTGAACATTAAAAAGTCAATAAAAATAGACTAATAGCTAGTGTTGCCAAACCTCCAGGTTCCACCTTGATTCTCAAAGAATTGTGGATTTTGTCCATACTCCAGGTTGGGGTCTTATCTTGATACATAAAAATCAAGGAACAAATCGGTGGCAACAGAAACTGACATAAATATTTCTAAATGCAGTATAATATAAACATTAACTAAGTTTTGAAAGTTTTTGATTTCTTATGTCTGAAGAATTGATAAAATAATGAATTATTTCAAAAATTTATATATAAGTTTGTGGTAAAAATATTATGAAAACTTGAATATCACAGACAAAATTTCTAGAAATTTTTAAATTAAATTTCGTTGAATGAAAGAAAATAACACTTTAGTTAATTTGAATTAATTAATGTTTAATAATAACACAATATAATCATTGAAAAATGACAACGATTTTTGTCTTGATTTATAAAACTGAGGTTAAAGAATACTGAGTTCAAAGATTGACTCATAACAGGGGAAGCCAAGCTTAGACAAGTTAGTTGATGAAGTAGTTTATTTTAATAGAATTGACTAAAAATGCTAAATTGAGCATAAAATACAAATACAAAAAGTAGAGCAAGTTGGTCTAACAAGTATGGGAGAGGTATTTTGAAAATTTTCGAGACAGTATGAGTACTTTTTCCTATACCACCCTACTACCTACCCCAGGTTAATAAAAAAAGCCAATTTCAATGAAATCTCAAGGAGCTTATGGCATAAATAATCCAACCATATATAAAATACATATATAGCATATCACAAATCCGATCATTGCTTTTGGTATCACTTCCGCGTTGGCCACTAACTACTGTACAGAAGAATAATTTTAATATCATTCTTTGACAAATAAAATAAAATTAGTAATATTAAAATTACAAAAAAAATTAATTAGTTTGCAAATTATAGAATACTTTTGATTTCATAAAGATTTTAATTTTAAATGAAGCGAAATCTCTAAATTACATGAAGTTTATTATAAATATGTCAAACTGTACGCAAATTTCTAAATAATTGAATTTAACTCTCGTTCACATTTTCATTATTGACGAGGAGCTATGCAATAATACAAAATAATAATCTCCTTTTCCGAACGATTTACTTATGACTATATGGATCGGTCATCCATCATTTCAGAATCGACCTGTGCTCGTTATAAGCATTAAGCTATGACTTACTTATGAAATCGATTCTGATTTGATAGAAGACCAATACATATATTAAAAGCTGCATTAAAGCAAACTTTAATTGGTTAACGAATGTCAATAATCTTATTAATAACTTAAAAAAAAGCAATTCTTATCAGAAAATATTTATATCACTGACACATATTCTTAATAATTTTATTTTCTTTAGAAAGTAATTTAAAATAATTTATAATGATCTTTAATTTGGTTTTATTATTTTATTCAAATATTAACCCTTAAAGTTAATAAATTATATTACAATTTTACTGCCAATGACTCGCGAGAGAGAGATTGATCGTATGATTTGATTTCATAGAATTACTCGACATTAATCGAAACAGACGTATGATTACACGTATAATTAAAACTTAAACAACTATACACTTTAGGCAGACAAATTTATACTAGGAAAATAGTCTTATTTAAGGATGGACAATGAACTCAAAGTGACGGGAGCTATATGATATTGATAACAGCCTCAAAATCACAGGATCAGGTCATAAGGCGAGGCATTTTTCTTGCAAATTTAATTAAAAATGACATAATTTAACAGAATTTCGACTAATTTTGCAAGAATTTAACAGAATTTGATAGAATTGAGGCAAATATGAAATATACTGTAAAAACCAAATATAATTTTACAAAATTAAGCAAGAATTTGATAAAATTCTGTTATTTTTCTAAGAATTTACGCAGAATTTCATAGGGTATTCTTTCGAAACGGAGCCTTCGAGGGGGGTCTCGTTTTCTCTCATTACAGGGGAGGGGCATATTGGTCATTTTTCGGAGACGGGGTTTATTTTGGCTATATCCCACCATTGCCAATCTCTAGTCTTATCTGTATTATTACATGTACATGCTGGTATTTTGATCTACTCTCTGACTTTAGCAACGATGTCCTGACTATAAAACTAAAGGGAATCCCTGATCCCTTCATTATCCCTTCCCTTCCTACACCCACGAGGGAAGGGAATGAATTCAAAATATATCTGAAGGGAGTAGGAAATGGAATGAAAGTCAGCCAATAAAGGACCTATACTTGAATGTAACCTAACAATCCCTTCACTCCCTCATAGCGTTACAGAAAGGGAGTGGAGCCCGGAATACTGCCCTGTGATTTTGGCCACATACCCCTCAGGCCGCTCGCGAGATAACCCAAAATAAAATACCCCCTGATATTTCTTCCTTTCCCCATCCCTGCCATTAGACATAGAAAACTTATCACAATAACAGTTAGTATTACTTAAGGATATCCTCGAAAGAATTGAAGACAGAATCGCAGAAATTTATACAAAATACCGGAAGATTTGAGATGCAATTCATATAGAGTTGAAAACATTCCAGGGTGATCTGAACATCTCCGAAGAAAAATATATTATGACAATCAGATTGACAATCAAAGGGAAGTTTTCCTTCACGTCGACCAAATGAACTAGGCACTAATGACTAAATCGGGACATATTAATGTGCCACTGTAAACATGGACATTCACTTCATCCTTGCTCCACAGGTTGGTGTGAACACCTTCGGCTATATTTTGAAACATTTAAAACTTTTAAGGAAAGCGGAGATATATATATATATTAAGGGTTCATTCTTGTTTCATTTTTAATCTGATAATTATAATTACACATCAGATTAAAGATGAAAAAATCATGTAATTAAAAAAGCTTAAATAAAAAAGTTCTTGATAATTTTAATTTTTCACATAATTATGACAGGGAAGTAAGATTGCAATATTTATATTTCTGTAGTCCACTCAGGAAATTGTTATTTATTATTCTTAATTGTTATGATATAAAAGAAAGAAATTAAAAACTATAATAATAATTCAGACAAAATCAATAGTTAAAATCATTTTAATTCGAACTGAAAATTAATTATTTATGACCCAAAGACTGGCTTTAAAATAAAAAAAAATCTAAACTCGTTAGTTAATTAAAATATCTAAAAATTCTGTTAATTACTCAAAAATATTTATAATAAATAAAATCTGAAGATTTTCTAATGATTCTTTAGTTTTATAGACACATTTTCCATCTGAATAGACATTTTATCAATATTCCTCTTTGTGTTTTTTAGTAGAAGTAAAAATTTGCGATTTTTACTTTAACTCACAATGCAAGGGATTTGGGGGTGGATGAAAATTTGCAATTTTGATTTTACTAATCGATAAAGTGTTCGATTATAGTTTACTATGCAAAATTTCGGGTTTCCCAACCAACCCCTTGGCATTTATTTAGGGGTAAAAGTAAGATATTTTTATGATAATATATGCTTTTAACAAATATTTTCTCAATTTACCCATATGATATATACATCGTTGGAAAGGTAATTTTAAACTCTATTCGAAAATCCAGGTTATATTAAATTCTTATTTAGTTGAAAATTATTTTTATTTTCATATGCATGAAAATTTAATATAACTTGGATTTTCGAAAATAGTTTGAAATTACCTTTCCAACGATGTATATATCATATGGGTTAATTGAGAAATTATTTGTTAAAAGCATATATTATCATGAAAATATCGTACTTTTACCCCTAAATAAATACTAAGGGGTTGGTTGGTCACCCTGAAATTTTGCATAGTAAACTATAATCAAACACTTTACCGTTAAGTAAAATCAAAATTTCAAATTTTCATCGACCCCCAAATCCCTTGCATTGTCAGCGTTTCAACTATTTGTGTTCCTATTAAACTTGATAATTAACTGGCTATCTATTGATTATTAAAAAAATTTATAGAAGTGCCAGAAATTGATACCGTAGCTATAGATGAAAGATGAATTCTTGCTCAACATAAGGGTTCAAGGGTTCATTGAAATTTTATAATAACCTGGAGATACAAATGTTTCTAGATCCTGTTTATTTTCATCAAAGAATAATTTTGGTTAACCTGTTGTTATTTTAGCTATACATCCCTAAGCAATTCAAATAGAAAACTGTATTTGATTTGATTTTTAGATCTTTTTATGTATTTAATCAATGAATATCTTTGTGATTGCAATCATTTATATAAGAAAATAACAAGAGATGGACGACAAACAGACTAAATGTGATGGAAATACAAAGAAAATTGTGAGAAATATAAGATATTGAAGGAAAAGGAAAGAAATGATTGATTTGAATGATAGATAGACTATAAAAGAGAATGTAATGGTTGTGAAGACAACAAGTCATTCATACTATAGAATAGATAAATGAGTGACAATTCTCTTGACATAAAACAACACTAGATTTTTGTGATTTTATGAGTAAAAGGACGGCAAAAGAAATTGAATAGAGATTCTCAGTTCAGTTATTGAAAGGAGTGGGAGAGTAGTGAACAAGAATTGAGAGGAAAAATAGGATAAAAACAGAAGAATAAGTTGAAAATGAAAAGCTACAAAAAGGAAGAGAAAAAAGTCAAAATTGTATCACAACTTGAGAAATGAAAACTAAGAGAAAACCCAAATATAATATAAAAGAAATAAAATGTAATATAATTGACAACAAAAAATTGGCCTCAAATGAAAAGAATAGAGAATTGGGAGTAGAATAGAATAAATTCGCGCAAATTAACTGAAAAAATGCAGGGGTGGGTGAACTGTTTGATGGCACGGGTGAATGGGATCCACCAGTTTGTAAAAAGAATCTGGATTTTCTGCATTAATTTTATTTTAAGAATGGATTAAACTTTTCTCAATAATAATATGGTATTCTTGAGATCAATAGCCCTCTTCTCCCATCTCTAGCGCACATCCCCTGATAAATAGCAGTGAAATAGCATTAAACGCATACAACAAATCGCACAAATGCTAAGATCGAAATCCATCGGAACAGACCATCAATTAAATGGAGAAAAAAAACTGTAAACAGAACTAAAAAAATTGTGTGAATTAGAGAAAAACCACACAAATTCTGGAAACATTATAGTCGACTCGTCTGTATATATACGTGGGCTCTGTCTCTATACTAAAAGCCTATTATAAACAGGAGAGAGAATATTCTCACTTTTGGATATATCAGTGATTCAGTGCCACCAAAAACATTGTCGACTGAATTGTGGAATGAGTTTGCGCTTAAAGTTTTAGTTCAAATCTATAGGCCCTGTGCTATACATTCCTTATTTTTCTCTCTCCTCTCACACTCGATCACACATTTTCACTCTCTATCGAACACTTGAAAGAGCACTACATTTGTTGGGCTTTCTCTCTATCGCTCTCTTCATTCTCTTCTTCGTTGGCACAGTTGGGAAGTGTTGTTGTTTTGTTAACAGTGAATCATAGAAAGAGAGAACAGAAGGAAAAACCCTTATATGTGTTAAAAGTCATTCTCATAGAGAGTTATAAGAATTTTTTCACTCTATTCTTGTTTTTTATTCTTATTTCTACTTTTGGTGTTCCGCACAACTCATCTCATTCTTCCTATTCTTGTTCTTCTTCATCATCTTCTGGTGCTGTACTCCCAGCACAACAATAAACAGAATAGTGTCTAATAATAAGAAGAATATTCCTAACACTATTTGCTTGTGTTTATGTATTCGTTTAACTGTTAGTACAAGTAGTGGTCGTTATTAACACACAATCACTTTCTTGTGTTTGGTGTTAGTCGTTGGCCAGTATGTGATCACTTGCTCTCTATTACCTCTTCATATATTTACTAATAATAATAATAATCTTTATATAAGATATAAATTTATATGAAATACGAGTAGTGTTTACACATTGAATATAAACCGCATATAATTGTGACACACATTGAATGCCAATTATTATAAATTAAAGCCATTATATATTTGCTATTAATTTATATATTAAAGTAAAATCATTGCAAGAAATTTTCTAAATAATAATTATTCTGAAGAAATATGAATTATTATCTATTAATACAGAATAAGAATAAATTATTTGAGTATATTTGCAAATCTAATGACTTTGGTTTGCAATTCTCTACATATGTTTCAATTAAATTATAGTACGATTTTCCCGGAATAAATCCATTATTCGGTATGTTTTTAAACAAATACATGTATTGTATTATATTTAATAAATATTTATACACAATTAGGTATAATAAATAGAAAAAATCCAGATCTCTCTATAAATATATTGTTTACATACAATACAAAGCAATACTTATATTTGCTATTTATGTCATATTTATATAGAATCTCATAGAAAGCAGAATATTCTCTATGTTTGTGTATATATAGTAAACAATGATTAGATTTAATTTATATATCTTTTCACATATGATATGTTACATAAAAACTAATGATAATTGTTTTGTTTGTCTTTTATATTAAATAGACTTTTATGTGTGTTTTTTCTGGAAGAAGAAACAGTGGTTCTGGTAATTGGATTGAATGGTGTGGCCAAAAATCACTGCCCCTTTTATTATTGCTGTTGCGTTAAAAATACAGTTAAGAAAAGAGGAGAAAACTATAGAAGAAAAATAGTCATTAATATTATTAATATCTATATATTATATTTGTATGCTTTTCAACCGAAGTTCTGCTGAGAAGAAAAAACTATTAATCTATTACTCAAATGTTTTTCTTCTTCTCCTTTTATTCAGAGAGCACAGAGAATAATAAAAAACTAGTGCTTTAATCGATTTTAATATTTATTCCAATCTCTAAAATACACAAAACAACAAAATAAGCGAATATAAGAAAAGTATTTCATCAAAAAAAAATTGTTCTGTCATTCCTTGTATTCTCTATTATCATAAGTATATTCGCCAATAAAAATCTTGTGGACAACTACTGAATGACTTACTCAACACTTGAGAGTCCATAAGAGTTGACAAAACATATTCTTTTGCGCTTCAAATATAATCGTATTCTAAGGAGTTGTGGCGAATGTGTCATAAGTTATAAGTGTATTCTCAATGACTGTATATAAGACATTCATATAATATATACATTTATATTGCATTCAGATTTTGTTCTCTTCTACCACTTCTCTGGTCTCTCATCGCCTATACTCTCGATTACATCATATTTCCAGTCAATGCATTCTATTCTTTTGGATATCATATAAGAATAATCTTTCCCTTTAATAAACTTATAGAATATTCTTCATTACATAACTTAATACAAGAGAATCTTTTTTTTTTGCTTATTCTTCGTTACTATAATTTTTCAGACTATTATATTCTGTGGTGGTGTCAGACACTACTGATTGTCTTCGGTGTCGGAGTGTATTAAATGGATTATAAATTTTTATATAAAGAATTAGAAGAGAAGAAAATAAAATGATTAATATTTCTTAACACAAAAAAAAACTTTGCGCACAATAACTAACATAAGATAAAAATATTAACACTTTCTTTTTAGCCATTATTAATGTTATATTAATGTAAATAATAATAACATAACAAAACTACACATCAAAGACTACATCATTATTATTGTTAAACTTTTTATATTATTTTTTATTCTATAAATAAATATTCAAAGAAAAAACATAAGAATAAAAAGTAATAATGAGATAAAGAATAAGAAAAGTTTTTTCTCTCCAACTTTTTTGCTTTACTTCTTCTTCTTTGCAAACAATACTGCATTTTCTGTGTGAATATAATAAATAAAAGTGAAAAATGAGTGCAAACACTTTTTAATAAATTCTGAATTTCTGAGATATCATGTTATGAATAAGTTTATCGACGGAATCAAAAAATAAAATATAGGCAAAAAAATCAATCAGAACTTCAATCCCATAACAGCTAATCCATTATATGATTTGCGCACAACAAACAAGAAAAAGTATCTATTAATTCAATAATAAGTAATATAAATAATAAATTGATGTCTTGTATAGAATTGTAGCCATTAGTTATATATTTATAAATAACAAACAATAAGATAATAACAAATATGAAACTGAAAAGATTTATTGTACTATTCTATACACATGTCTATTGTGTGCTCTATTGTGTCCGAAGTGTGTCTGCAAACCAAGTAAACCAAAAGTAAGTGAGAAAAATCAGAAAAATATAAAACATTTTTCTTAACATATTTTACTTTTCTTTTGTTGGTTTTTTGTTTCGCACAACACTTTTTAATCATAGAATATATGGCAAAAAAAGAGAGAATAGTTTCTCATTTTTCAATTGTTTTATTTTTGTTTCCCTTCTCTTTCTTTCTTCTATTGTCAAACAAATAGTTGACTCAATAAATAAATTGCTTCTATAATAATATGTGTGAACATAAAAAACTATATTTTACTCCTATTAAATGTTAAATGAGTTGTAAATATTGTGAATGTGTTGCAGATTAGTTTATTTTAAATGCTTTATTTATCGACAATAGAATTGTATATAAAGAATATTCTACAGGTTTAGCCATATTTTATCTTGAGGGTTATTCTAAATTCTAGTTTACTAAACCAGGATAATTAAAATTCAAATTCATAAGAGATTTTAAGAGATTTTTATATAGATATTATTTAAAAGAATTAATTTTATAAATTTATTCCATAAATATATTATAGAGAGTGAGGTATGAATTCTAAAATTATAGGAAATATAGCGGGTATAGGTCACGGGTAAACTTTAACTATAGGTCAAGTGGACATTATCAATTCATATGTTCAGAAATATGCTCTTTTCCCATCCCAGCAAGTTGAATTAAAAATTTAAATTCTATTAATAATTAATGCTTTGTATATAAGTTATTTCGATAATTAGTTTAATCTCTATAATTGTGGGCAAATTATATTATTCTGGAATGGGCAAAGGGGGTACAGCGAATACCTCATAGTTGGTTCGCATAGCAGCCTCCATAGCAATTTTAAGAAAAGCGTCTGAGATTTTGTCCTTTGCCCATCCCTATAGTGGTTAATGGACAATATAGCAGGGTATTGTATCATCATTTTGGAGATTCTGGTCTAGGTGGTCTGAAAATAGTATTCCAAAATAATGGTATTCTCATAAAATTTTGATTTGCTTTAGCAATAATTCAACAGAATTTTGGATTTTTAATAGAATTTTTACAACTTTTCCTTAGATTTCCTATACATTAACTTTTTGTTATAATGATTTCCAAACTATTTATAAGTATTTATATGGTATATACTGTATAAGATATCTTGAATTTGTGAATCGCGATTCACAAAAATATATAAATAAAGTAATAAATTATAATCTTTAAAAAAAGATGAGTAGAACGTGTTTGTGATTCATATATTATTGTACTGTTTATAAGTAAAGGAGAGGATTAGAATGATTAATTGAATGAATAAAAGCGTAGCAATAGTTTCATTTAAAGCGTAAAGTCAGGGGTAACCGAGTCAGGGGAGGGGTAATGTGAGACATTTTTCACAAAAAGTCAGGGCGTATAATTTTTTCAAAATATGAAAAATGCACAGGGTAAAAAAGTCAGAGGGTATTTAGGCTATATCAAAAAGTGAGCGCAAAGTAAATTTAATGAAAAAAGCTTGAAAATGCAGTTAAAAGGATTTTATTTAAACAATATTTAATAGTTTTATAACACATACTTAGTTATGGACTAATTATTAAATTATAAAAGAATTAAAGCATTTTAACTTTATTCTGAGACTTAATTCTCTAATTTGAGGAACGCTCACTTTTTTATTTGTTTGCACTTTTTCAAAGCTTTGATTCTAATATTTTGTTAAGTATTATCAGAGCTGATAGACCACAGACCTATATGATAATCTGAACTTGTGTCAGACTTGTGTACACTAACCCTATAGATTCTCATAGAGTTTGCATTACTTTATCCGACACAAGTTCAGATTCTTATCAAATACGGCCTGTGGTCTATCAGCTCTGAGTATCATAAAGTTTTTTAACAATAATGTCCTAAATTATATTCAGTTATTATATAAATTATGCATAGAATGAAAAAATATATATGCTTTCAGTTAATTAATGGGGTAATTAAAATTTTAATGAATTGAATATCTATTAGTTTTATTATTAAAAGAAAATTCATAATATTTTAATTCGAATACTTTATATTTTCTTACATATAATCTTAAATAATTATATAAAAGAAAATTTTTAATTAATAATTAATGCAAAAAATACAAGAAAAAAATTATTTTAAACAACAGAAATCTATAAATTAATACCGGTATATAAAATATTTTATACTGTATAAAAATATATCTTTAAACTTCTAAATATAATCTTGTATGAGTGAACAGGCGCATTATCCTCGAAATCACAGGATATAATATAAATTCTATGAAATTTCGGTTAATTTTGATATAAATCGTTTCGATTAAATTATGTCATATTCTGTCCAAATTCCGCAAAATATGTCAAATTCGATAAAGTATTGCTATTTTGGATCCGCTGTTATACTTTTCCTCGTCTTGAATCTAGCGATCCTTTTGAATGATATTTTTCCATCTCTTAACTAAACTTGCTAAATTTTCTAATAGTTATTGTATATTCTTAAATATTTTAAAAATATTTGGGAAATAATAGAAATGCAATTATCATTTCAGTCTTTGATTTTTAATAAAAATTCAGTAAACAACCTTGCTCATCCTACACAAAGCATTGAAATATTTATTCGTATCTATTCTGGTGTAAAAATCAATTTTTATCGATTGCAACCCCAGTTCTAGCGCTACTATTCTTAACGAGCAATAGAACGAAGCAATCGCCTGATTGCTTATCGCATAAGTTAATTATAAGAATCGGTAATTGAATCTCATTTGCAAATGAAAGACATCTCTAACTTAAGGAGTGATTCCATAAAATTTATTTTTAGCTCCGAATTAACAAAATTAATCTATAGATCACACATTCAGGAGTACACACTTCTAAAGATTACACATTTGATAGTTGTTTTGTTAGATTAGAAATGGCCCAATACAACACTCATCAAGCTTGCTTAATCAATAGCCTTAGATCGAAATGAGCTTGTATAAATGCGTCTTTATTAAGAAAACATTTATTTTGTTGCAATTTGTGGGGAAATAACACAAAACGATCAGTGTATCTTTTCTGAAATGTTTCAAGTGTTATTTCAATGTCTAAATAGATGGAATGTTTTCTAAAAGCAGTCACAATTTTAAATTATTTCATTAAATTTTACTTTTCCAGATATGGGAGAAGATATTCCGTTTATGGATAACTACCAGTACTAACATTGAGTCAAACAAACTCTATTACATTGAATGAAATCTATAGGATTTTATTGACTCAGTGTTGATCGTTATCTATAGACGGACTGCAGTCTCCCATATCTGCTTTTAATATTTAAGTTTACAATACATTTATTACATTTATTTTTATTTTTATTAAATTAGTTTCGCTATAATATAAATTTTGTTCAATTACATCACGATTGATAGTAAAAATGTCAACAATTATTATTGATTCTATTTATTTGTTTACAAATTGAAGATTGCTAAATCCATCAATTTATATATGTGTCTAATTAAAACAAAGTCATGGCAAAGCTTTTACCTTGAAAAGAAGCTTTTCTTTCAAATGACCACGTGTTTCAGTATAATAGTCACATACAGTTAAACATCGATTCAATAATTTTGCAAAAACATTAGTCAAATAAATTATTTTATTAATAAAGTTCAATAAATTAT
>JAQFXN010000979.1:0-17321 GCA_034693365.1 Liacarus xylariae
ACTCGTGAATGTAAACCCGAGATACTTGAACTTCTCCACCTGCTTCAATGAGACTCCACTAACATGTAGAGTGCATTTAGAAGGAGTTCGAGACAGCACCATCGCTTCAGTCTTCGATGTGCTGATTCTCATGCAGGGGTTATCACACTAACTTTCGAATGGATTCATTGTCAGCTGTAGGCTCTCTTCATCCTCTGCCAGGAAATCCAGATCATCTGCAAACAGCAGATGACTGATAGTCTCCTGGCCAACTCTTAGACCCCTATCTATATTGCACTTTCTCACAATTCTGTCCATATATAGTATGAACAGAAGAGGAGAAAGCACACAACCCTGTCTGAGCCCACAGCTAACGTTGAATCGATCTGACAGTTTCCCAACAACCTGAACGCAGCTACTGCAATCTGAGTATAAGGACATGATGACCCTCAGAAGATGTCCATCAATCCCATACTTTTGCAATCACTCCCACATCAGCAGTATGGGAACCCTATCATATGCCTTTTCGAGGTCTACGAACACATGAAGACCTCCATTGCATATTCCCAGGATCTCTCCAACAGCTGATGCAGAGTGAACAGCTGGTCGGTTGTACTTCGCCCTGCACGGAAGCCACACTGCTCATCTTGGATTCGAGTCTCAACTATTGGTCTGCACCTAAACTTAATTGAACTGTCGTAAACTTATGATTAAATAAATAGTGGAATATTATGAAACCAATACATATTGATAGAGCTGGTCATTTAGAGAAAGGTATTATTTTGAAAAATCTCCCCAATATGGGTATTCAAGCGCTATAAAGTGCTAAAATAAAATAATTCAACTAATAAATGTAAAAAATGGGATATAAGTTTGGACTAATTCGGACATGCTGAATCCAGTGGAGTCTCAAACTAGATAACAGATTTACTTATGAAATAAGGCAGTTATAAACAATAATTTATAAAGTTAGGTTGTTTCTTTACAAATAATATCAAGAATATTAAATTATGTACGTTTAGCCTACTTCCAATCTATTCGGCATGTCGGATTAAACAACATCGATGCCTCATTTGTTAAAATTAATTAGATTAATTTTATTATTTCAGTACACTCTAGCTTTTGGATGTCAAAGTTGAGTGGATTTTTCAAAATAATACCATTACTCAGAATGACCTCCTCTATCGATTTGCATAGGTTTCATTATATTCCACTATTTATTTAATCATAAGTTTACGACAAAACCTTTTCAGTGTCATTTCATAGACTGTTCAAGTTATGGCTGATATACCACAGCCTCTGTCTCTATATCTATATTTCTATCAAAATCTTTAAATCATTTCTTTAATTTTTCCTATTCCATATAAGTAGGTGACCCGCCATTCGGGACCCATTTGTGTTATTTTTCCATAGAGAGAGGCGAAGCCAATAAAAAGGCGTTGTATTTAATTATTTATATTTTACAATAATATAAGTTGAGAAAAATATGCTTATTTTATAAATAGCTAGATTATGTAATAAAGCGAGATTTAAACAAGATCTATTGAAAAATTAATGATGATAAATATATTTAATTATATATATTTGTCTAGATTAATATGTACAATTGGATGTATTTATCAATTATACCAAATAAGTGTATTATATTTTTCATACGACACCACAACTAATGTTGTATACGAATCACAATATGAGATGTCATTGCCTGCGATCAGTATATGTTTCGAGAAATTTTTATTTTTAAATCAAGATTTTAAGGATAATTTTAGACTAGATCCTAAGTACACAATCGAGGAATTGATGGAAAATTTATCCATAAACGGACAATTCAAAATATTAGCACAACCACAATATGATTTTGAATGTGATATTGAAACTGATCAAGGCGATATTAAATGTGATGGAATAACAAATTATACAAAATTATTAAATGATCAAGAGTATTGCTTTACAATATTCTCACAATTAAATGGAGAATCAGATGACAGATATAAAATAAAAAGTCTTGGTGCTAATGATCCATTTTTGAGTATTTCTTATAAAAAAATGAATACTAGATTAAATAATATTGATATTGAGCTACATTCAAGAGATGAGCACAAATATTTAATGAACAATATCATAGTGAATATAAATAACTCTAATTATTGTAATTTAAAATATCGTAAAATAATTGTCAAGTACATATTTAGTTCGGTGAATCCGTCTATTTGCTTAAATACTCATTCAAGAGTTGAATGCATTTGCGAGTGTATAATTAAACAAGTTGTTAATAATTTTAACGTTTATCCTCGCTTACTATTTAGCTATGGTACAAATGATAGTTTAAAATTTTTAAATTATAATGTTATTATAGATGAATATGGAGATGCTTGCGCAGATTTATGTAGTACCGGTATAGAATGTTACAAGGAATATTTCATTTATAATATTGAAAGAAACATTGACAATCTTCCTGATTATAATCCTAATTGGTTTACAATAGTTATAAATTATCCAACATTTCCCACAACTGTCTATGAAATCTCACAGAAAATGCATTTTGAAGAATATTTATGTTTATTCTCGAGTATAATTAGTCTATGGTTTGGTTTCTCTATTATAGTTTTCACTGACTTTTGTCTAATTATGATTAGAAAAGTTACTATTTATTTAAATACATTGAAATTGATTAATAATAACGTCTTTACTACAAATGTAATATCTATTAAATCAGATAATACATCAATGATATCAATTGAGACAACTACCAATCCAGAAATGTTGGTGGATATCAACATGATGGACAACAAAGTGATCCCGTAGAATAGTTAAAATTTTAAAGCAAATAAAGTTTTATGATGTTGACAAAAATATATATTATCCTATAGCAGCAGTGCACATTATTGACTGCTGGAATGCACTTTGAATATTTTTACACATACATTCGACTAGATAACTATCTACCGTCGATTGTTACATGGACATTCCATTACATCCTGAAAATTAAATAGTGAAATTATTATTGCAAAATTAGTTTATTTAGCAGAATTGTAGACATTTCTTTTCTGGTCAATATTTTTTCTAGCTTTTTTCACTTTATTTCATCAAGCTATATATTTTTCATATTTATGCAAGTTTTCAATAATATGAGCTCATAGTTTTGCTGTAATGACTTTATTGTTAAACTGAATAAATCACAAACCATGATTCTGCTATTGACCTGTTTTAATTGAATAACGTACATTGGTGAAAGTCTCAAACACAACCTGGGCATCACACTCTAAATATTTTAAAGGATAATACAAAATGGGCAGTACAGCAGCTGGCAGAACATACTAAATGGATAGCAAATAAGCAGTTTCATATCTGCCTAAAATGTGAGCAGAAGACACCCTGAATAAGCAAATCCGAAACTGCTTAGAAAATCACGAAATTTTGTCAGATTTACTAATGAGCGAAAAAGAAGTCAATGGGTTTTAACATTACAGGGAAATGAAAATAAATTATTTTGTGATCAGCATTCTGTTGGTAGAATTCAGTTTTTTTAATTTTTGATTTTTCGATAAGTAAAATTAATGGTAAAACAGAATACAGTAACAGAATTCAGTTGGGAGCAAAACTTGATACAATTCAGTTATTTTATTATTATTTTTATTTTTTTTGATAAGTAAAAGTAAGGTAAAGCAGAATTAAATATAGTTTTATTATTTTAAATTTAGACAAGTAAAGTTTTGCTTGGGAGATTCTGCTAGCAGAATGCTGATCATAGGATATTTTATTATTCATTTTCCTGTAATGTTAGAACACATAGACTTCTTTTTCCCCTCATTAGTAAATCTGCCAAAATTTCGTGATTTTCTAAGCAGTTTCACATTTGCTTATTCTGTTCACATTTTAGACAGATGTGAAACTGGCTCTTTGCTGTCCATTCAATATGTTCTGTCAGCTGCTGTGCTGCCAATTCAGTATTGCCCATTTATAAATGACATTTCTTTGATGCTTTCGTCATGCACTAAATAAATTCGAAAAAATGAACTATTTTCAGACTAAAATGCACCTAAAGTTGTTTTTGAAGTTGTTTAAAAAAATACTGGATATGTGAGACGGTTAAAATTTGTAGCTAATCCTAATGGCTAATAAGACTACAAAATACACTTTAGAAATTTCTGGTATCTTGTTGTCTTCTTTATAAGTTTTAGAATAATTGCTACTCTGAGTAAATCCAGGTTTGCATTTGTATTCAAATATTGTTCCATTGATTGAATACTAATGTGTTTCACTGAATTTATTAGCATTCCGTACATCAATTAACTCTTCATTTTCTTCAGTTAATTTTAATTCACAATATATTTTTTTTGGCAAACATTTTGTATTTCCCGCATAAATAGTCGAAATGCACAACCATCTGCACGATCTGCATATTGCCGGTATACTTCTTCCGTGTTATTGGCTTGCCTAGCTGAATACATGTCAAAGGACAGATCTGGATTTACATTGAATCAATTGTAGTGCTGAGATATAATTTTCGAGTAATGGCGCTTAGGGCCGACCACAGAAATGTGATTGCAACAAAAAGAATCTATACATTAAAGGATATAATATAGATTAACTAATAAAAATTTGTTGAAATTGATTCATTCATATCAGCTTCTAATCCTTTCTCTGTCTCTTTCGCTCACATTCACAGTCAATTTAGATTAGAATCATTTGCTGTCGCTTTGATTGTATTAATTATTTTCATATTTTTTACTATTGAATTTTATATGCAGGAATAGGAAAAGGGCAGTTCAGCTAGAAATAGGCCGCTCGCGAGACACCCCACTATAAAAATTTCAAAGAAAACAGCACCAATGGCGCCGTTTTGAAAAATAATCTGTGAATTTGTAAAAATAAATCAAAGCAAAAAAACACTTGAAATGCAATTTTTGCAAATTATTCTTAAAATTAATTAATTTAATATCCCTTTAACATTTTCTTATAAGAATTTAACGTTTTTCTTATCATTTACAAAATGGTCCTGATGTTAATAATTGATCTCAAAACTCATATTTTTAACCATATTAAAAATACGCTAATATGACTTGTTAAAAAGTAGATTAAATAAAGATCAGATATGTTAAAGGGGATAAAAATTATAATCAATTCTAATGGATAGTAGATCTATAAAATACATTTTAGAAATTTCTGGTATCTTGTTGTTTTATGTCTTAGATTTAGAATATTTCGTACGCTTAGTATTAATGGCAAATTTTACATTAAATCTTTTATTGTATAATTAATAGCTTATTTAAAATATTGATTTAAAAAAATAATAATTTCTCGAAACATACAATAATCGTTGACAATGATATCACATTTTAAAATGCTAATTTAATAATATTTGTTGTGCCCCATGAGAAATATAATTCACTTATTTTGTATAATTGATAAAAACATAAAATTGTTCATATTAATCTAGACAAATACATATAATTAAAAATATTTATTATTTTGACTTTTTTTAAAAAAATATCTCGTTGAATTTGTGATTTGCTAAATATTTCACAGGCATTCAGCCTATGATCAAATGTAAAATATCATATAATAATTCCAAAATTTCTTTAATGGAGACTTGTTGAATTTTTGATGGGAGAGTGATGAACCCTGATAATATATTTAAAAAATCTGTTCAAAATTATTTTCTGGAGTCTGTTATTTGTAGAAATTGTCGAGATTATATTTATGATATGAGTGATTATTTATTCAGATAAACATTTAGATTTCATGTTCATATAATCAATATTATCTGATTCTATATAACAATCTTCATCTAAACTTAGATAATCAGATTGAGATCTAACCAATTCATAATTGTTGGGATCTTCATAATCATTATTGTAATTAATTTCATCATATCTATCATCAATATTGTACTGGATATCATCGTATTTGTCGTTTAAATCATTCTTCAGTCTATTTCTCTTATTCTTTTTAAACACAATAATTAATAAAATAATTAGAATTATAATAATTATTACGAATATTACGATCGAAGTTGTAATAATTGGTAAAAGACCAGAATCAGCAAGTTGATTCAATTTTCCAATTTGCTCACATACAGGTCCCATTTTGTCCCATGTTGAATTGGGCAGACAAGTGCGCAATGTAGAATTGGTACTAAACTTATAGCCAGGTTTACATTTATATTCAATTATTGTTCCATTGATTGCATTCCAATTGGTTTCATTGAATTTATAAGCATTTCTCACATCCATTATCTCTTCATTTTCTTCATTCAATCTTAATTCACAATATCTTTTAGGCAGACATTTTGGATTCTCTGCATAAAACTCATTCCATGCACAATCTCGGGGTTTATACTGCCGATATGTTCCTTCTGTACTATTAGATTGTCTGGCTGAATTCATGTCAATTGAGAGATCTGGATCACATTGAACCAACTCTATTGCTGAGATATAGTTTGCTAGTAATGGCACATAAGGCCGACCACAGAAATGTGATTGTGACAAAAGGATCTATACATTAATGGAAAGTTTTGGAAATTTAAAAGTGGCCCCGTCAGCCACCTTTATATTCAATCCCATATATTAAAGATATGAAGGATAATAAACATTACTTCTGGCAAATATTTGAAATTGAATGTAAAGGTGATTGATGATTTGGAATATGAAAGAAACACTTATTCATATATCACTAAAATCTAGTCATCTTGATCTTGATTAAAGACATTATTAATTAATAATATATGGGACTGAATGTAAAGATGGCTCACGGGCACACTTTTAAATTTCCAAAACTTGATATAATTTAGATTAATTAACATAATAAACACGAATAGGTTTAAATTAATTAATTTTTATCATTTTCTTTTTTTCCATCTTTGCCTCTTTCGTCACAATCAATTCACAATAGAAACAAGAGCTGTTGCTTTGATTGAGCTAATTATAATTTATACTAATGTATAAAATATGCATGGATAGGGAAAGGATAGTACCACCCGGAATTCACCTGCCCATGATTTTAGCCTGATACTCCCATTCCGCAAGATAGATATCCCATATAAATTTTGAGAAAACAGAGAAGAAGGATATTCTGTGATATTTTTAAAAAATAACAGAATTTTGTTAAACTCCTGCTAAATTTTGTCACATTCTGTTAGATTCTTGCAGAATTAGTCGAAATTCTGTTAAATTAAATCATTATTATTGACATTCTGCAAGAATTTGACGATTGCGCAATTGACTCGCCTTGACCCTTATTCTTACCATGTCAAAAACTTGGCCAAAATTATTATGTCACTGGCAAGAACACCCCCTCCCCTATATTTGCCAAAATAAAATAATCACACTGAGATTTCTTCCTTGCCCATTCCTGATAATATGTCAGTAAAATTTAAGAGTAAAACCTGGAAAATGAGTCTTTCGCATAAAAAACATATCGTTTGTAACACAATTTAAATTAAAGCAAATAAAAAGAGAATATTAATTCGATTTATACCTCACCTCATACCACATCAGTATAAAAATAATATTATTCAGATTAAATTAATTCTAGCGGTATATAAGGAACTACTCACATTGGTTACGGCGAATTGGCTAAAATTGCCATAAAGAATTGCAATAAAGCTGATTGAATGTGGTTTCGCAATACTATCGTTTAAATATTTTGTATATCGATTTTCTTTACACAAATACCAATATGTTATTATCTTTGTTAGTAATCCGGATATTATAATATCTGTAGTTTCTATTGAACAGGAATTATTACTATCATTTCCGACAATAACATCTTCCATAATTAACTCATTAGCATTATCTTTGTCTGATGCTTTTATGTAGCGCTGGTGGTTGAAATTTTGAATACGAACTTGAATAGTTAATATGTCAAATTGTATTGGCTCATTAAAATCAAAGATCAATTTATAAGCTTGCATTGGACCGGGTAATGGCTTTCTATTTCCACCTCTATCTGAATTAATAATATACTTTTCAAATTTGTAATTAACATTCCAAACTAGTTGATTATTAACTGGGTTTATCACTTTAAATGTAATATTTTCATATGTGTTAATATTGCCGCATGTTGCAACCATTCTAGTCCATTCACCATTTAAACACTTTCTCGTCCGTTTCTTTTCATTTCCAAAGCCTTTTTGTGCGTAGCGGCAAATTAAAGCCACTTCTTCCCCCTCATCATAAACATGCTTGTCCGGCCAAATATAGGTATTGTAATTTGCACCTGGAAATCCGCATTTACTTCCAACATTGTAGCTATTAAGATATTTAAATTGAATTACCAATGTTAGAACAAATATTAAAATATAATATAATTTCATAATGAGACAATTTTTTTCTGTATCAACTAAATGTGATAGTTCCAATATGATGAATATTTTTTAATTCACATTTCCTCTGTCACAAATCAGTTGGAAATGAATATTGTAATTAATTTGTTCTAGTTCTTTGAAATCCTTGAAATGAATCAATAGACTCCTTTTCATTGAAAGCGTTATTAACAGTTCAGTAAAGCTCCAGTAATTGATTTATTTAGCTTTTAATTATATGAGATATTTTTGATTAAAACCATATTACAATTGGAAAATTGGCGACAGGTTCTAAGGAATAATATATACAATTAACAATTTTGAGGAACAATAATGCGGAGTTAAAGTTAAAAAATTTCATATAAATTAATTTGTTATTCTAAAGGAATTTGGTTTAAAATCAGTCACGCGCAAGATATTATCAAGAGTATTTCTATTAATTAGCGCCGAGATTAATAAAGTCCAGCGCTTGCATTTGTGATGCACTCAATATCTCACAACATCTCAGCCAATGGTCAGATGCGAAATGTAAAAATTGAAGAACTACTTTAATGAAGACATATTTTTATAAAAGATGGGGAATATATGTAAAAATTTCACTATTAATAAGAATATAATTTGTGTAAAATTATTGTGAAATTATTAATGAATAATGTTCAACAGTTAATTATCATGTTTAAAAAATGAATTTCTTTATTATATTATCATCTAAAGTGTATAATAGTGACAGAGGCTGAGCGACCACTACAGGGAGACTCAGCTGTTCTTTTGCGACAAACATTCTCTGTGCACACAATACTTATGATTTGTGTTTATCTCACTTTATATTAAAATACTATTCTTAACAGTACTCGCTTTCGGAGATGTCTCTTCAGACCATAGCACCAGAAAAGAGTACACTGTCTTTACTGCTCGTCCACTACCGGCATATATGAAAAGAGTCGTATTTATAACGTAAGAATAATCTATTTAACATGCTAATATGAGGCAAAGCCTCGAACACTCATTCTTGTCTTACATTATAAATACACTAAATTATGGAATGTTTGGTAACAGTGCTTATAAGCTTTTTTACAAGATTCAGGACTATTACAGAACAATATCTATCAAACAATGATTTATACACTAAATCTCAATTAGTTTATTCAATGAATATGTCTAACTTGTTAGACTAAATGCTAATACAAATATACATTGATTTAGCCGCCAGAAGGCAGGCATTCAGGCATAGCCTATGTCAATAATAAGAACAACTATTTCATAATAACGAGAAATAAAAATATAATAAATTTTAAAAAATATTAAAATAAAAATCTTTTTCACCTTCTGAAAACAATCAATGTGAAATTATTCTCACTTTCTTAAAACTTCTAATTAATTAATACACAATTCTATGCAAATGACTACATATGGATAATATAGAAAAGCTTCACAAGTAGTCAATTCTCGAATCCCCACGACTTTAGAAGGCATATACAGTAAAATTGATTTAATAATTTTGCAAAAACTGTAAAATAATTATTTTGTTAATAAAGTTTACAAAATTATTGTTACAATATTTAACTGTATTTGACTTCTATAATGAAGCATGTAGTAATCATAATGAAGATTTGATTTATAAGATTTTATAAGATTATAAATATGTCATTAAAGCTTTATAAAAAGTCACATTTACTATTGATATGTTTGATTTTGAAAAGATTAATTTATATATAATATATCACATAAATAATAGAATTATAATATATTTTATATCAATTTATTCTATTAGTGGAAAATATCAAAGAATTTTTTAAAAATATTTTGTGTATTTCTGTTGAAAACAATTCAATAAAAGAGATAATTTTTTATAGATGAAATCTCATTTATAGTAATAAGAATAATTTAATATGTTAACATTTTATTTATTAACAATTTAACCTTAATCTACCTTTAATAACTAGAAAAATAATAAAAAATTTTGTAAACGTCCAGGCCTTAGGCAATTAACTTATTAATTGCAGTGTAGAACTAATACAATATTTCGATAATTTACAATGAGTGGTGCCTCAGCTTTAGTCATTGGCATAGGCTTTTTCTGCTAGAAATGATCTTCATGGTCAACTGACGTGTTAGAACAAGAAATTATGCCAATTAGGAATTTCATGGGATTTCCTGGGAGGTGCATTGTTTAGAAAATTCAATAATGTCAGTTAATTCAAAATAATTCCTAGGTCCAACTGACACAATATATATATTTTTATATAATTTAAACAAAGATCAGTCCAGCCATATATGATACGACTCTAGCCGTTACCGTCGGGATCAGGTCAGCGGTGATAATTTACCGCAGAAGAATAAAAAGTATAACAATCTACGCGACGTTATGTAAGCTTTACAAAAAATATATATTGTGCCAATTGGACTGATGGACTGGTTTAAATCAAAGATTATAAATTGAGTATTTCAAAATTTGCGACTTCATAACACCCTTTAACAATGCCATTGGCAAAAATTTTTATTATATCAATTATGAGTAGAACATAAAGAACAAAATAAGTGAAAAATTTTAAAATTTGTAAAAATGTCCCTAGTTGATTTCAACTTTATTGTTAAATAATATTTATTATAATATTTCTAAATTTTCATAAAATATTGTTTCCTGTTAACATTTAGAAAGAATGCGCAATTTAGAAACCTATTACTACGTAATTAACCACATTAATGTTCTGCTTGACAGTTTATAATAGTTTTATTAAAATATTTTAAATATTCTGTTGAAATTATGCTAGAATATTTCTCATCTAATTGTTTATAACCGTTAGTTTCGCAAATCTGATCCATGTATTCAAATATAAACTCACGACAATAAACTTCTAATTGCTTTAAACTATATCTCAAGGCTGCTAAATATGCTTGGCATACATTATCATGGTTAATTGATGCTCTGATTTGTTGAACACATTTAAGTCTCAAATATTCCTCAAAATATTCAGTAGTTATGTCCAGAATATCAATGAGTACTTCCACATCATTTGTATCAATAGATTCCGTATAAAGACATCGAATGAAGTGATAGTAAGCTTCATATGAATGACCAGTGATTTCGATGACATTAGCCATACTCTCAGACCAGTCGCCCGAAAACATAGTATCAAAATGTTTACAATTCTCTGCGACAAACCATTTGTGGACATAAATGAATTGATTGTCAATTTTGAACTTTAAATCACTATATTTTGGATTATTGAACGCATTGGCCATAATCTGACTTAAATGACTCAGTGGTTCATAAATCTCGTTATGAGTCAGTGGTCTATAAGTGAACTGAGGTTTGAAATAATGATCAATAGATTCTTGAAATGTAGTGAATTCTGTCCGTTGAGGCACAAGAATATTCACACCCTTACCAGTGCCCCAGACATAGACAAAGCCGGTGTCAGATAAGGCCATTGAGGTATTTTCAAATGCAAATATTTGCGTAAATCTACTAGAGTTTGAGATGAGCTCGGGTAGATTTCGATTCTCAGTATTACCAAGACCAAGTTGACCATAGTTGTTAGCTCCAAATGCATAAATAGCACCTGTGTTTGTCAATGCAATGCTATGACTTCGACCACAGCAGGCACTGGTTATAAATATTTTATCTTGCTTAAATATTTTATTAATCAATATAATCTTGGTCATTGAAATTTTTAAGCCAAGTCCCAGTTCACCATGCCTGTTGCAGCCAAAACCATACAGCCTACCCTCAGATGACCATGCCAGTGTATGATTGGCACCGCATGTCAGGCCAACTATTTCCTCATTATTTAATCCAGCTAGCTGACATGGCAGTAATTGTGGCCGGCGAATATTCTGGTTATAATTATTAAATGGATAATGATTCTGATTGTAATCAGGCTCATTCTGTAGCAGATTGTTGTTGTCATAATAGCCGAACCAATAAAAGTTTCCCGAATTTGTCAATAGGTTTGTGCAATAATTGGTGCATTTAATATCAATTACCCGGATATTATCGCCAATGTTCACTTTTATTGGTCGCGAATATTTTTGAAACTTTTTTCCATTGCCCAATTGACCCATGAATTCATGTCCCCAGGCGTACACGTGACCAAGTTCAGTTAGGCCGACCATAAAACTATTGCCAGATTCTATTTTGTTAACACGTTTACCGCATAGCTCATCTATTTTACCAGGTTCAATCACTTCGTCATTATGACCAAGTCCAATTCGGCCACCTTTATTGCTACCATAGCCGTACACTTCATCCTGTTTTGTAACAATTATAACATCACAACCATTAAGAGTGAAAATAAACACCGACTGTATCCTCGCTAATATATCAGATTTAATATTGCGCAAAATTTTGTATTTTATTTTACTTTTATTATTCATTTAAAAACCTGTCCTTGTCACTTTAATAAGTTTAAAGTTTATAATAAAAAATTATTTTTTAATTCTAATAATTTTTTTATTTTATTAACAAAATAAATATAAAATATCAAAAACATAAATTGCGTTATCAATACGTAATCACGTAATGAATGTAATTGCTGGCTTATTTATAATGGTGTTGTTGTTTTTAACATAATTGCGGTTGCGCATAATTGTTTTTTTCTAAAAAAAAATTCTGAAGGCTAGTTATGTATCTATTAGCAGGTGGTGTGATTAAAATTCTTTAAAAAATATAACAATAAAAGCTTTGTTGAAAACTTATTGAAATCTTAATTGAGATAAATCACAAGACATTTAGTAATTTTATAGATTAATATAAATTATAGAAATATTTAATAATTTGATACTATTTTAAATCATTTTATAATATTTATATGAAAATAAAATGCGGTTTACCAAGTACAGCTAATAAGAACACAAGATTTCTTTCTTTTAAGGATGCTCTATTAGTAATTACATAATTTAGAAAAGCATAATTATCTTAAAATTTATTATACAATGATATAGTAAACATTTTAATTTTCTATTTATACAATTGGCTTAAAATAACAAGTTAAAAATAAATATTCATATAGTTATTTTCTGGTTGCAGAATAAATCAGTATATATTTTATTCTATATTTTTAATCACTTAAAATTGTTCAAAATTTATTTAGATTCATTGTAAATCAATGTTAGAGTGCTGCTTTTTATCTTATTATTGTTCGAATTCATTTTTTTTGCAGTGTAGGGGAATAATTTGCTATTTAACCTGTCTTTTTAAAGCTGTAAAATCTCACTGATCAAATATTTTATTTGTAATTAAATGTACAGCATTTTATAAAATTAAATGTATAAAACATAAAACAATTTTTTGTGTTAGCAATATATTCATATTATTTAAGAGATGTAGAAAGTTTAAAAACACAGACTCCCAGGGTGGGTTATTTTCTCTCTGAAAGCTCTAGGTGATCCAGGAATATTTATTGTCAAGTGTGAGTTTTTTATAGAATTTAATAAAAAAAGCTATACATTTTAAAACAGATTTGATTAATTCTGTAAGAATTTTATAAAATTTGAAAAAAATTTAACTTTAAATTGACAAAATTCGAGCATGTATCAAACAATATGATAAAAAATTCAAATAAACGGCATCACTGTAGGTAGAGGAGCAAATATTTAAAAATCTGCCGACCTATCCCTACCCTTGACCCTTGATTTATTGAAAAAATAGATCCTGCCCTACCCTTGGCGAAAATTATCAAACCTTCCCTACCCTTGACCCTTGATTTATTGAAAAAATAGACCCTGATCTACCCTTGGCGAAAATTATCAAACCTTCCCTACCCTTGACACTTGATTTATTGAAAAATAGACCCTGATCTACCCTTGGCGAAAAGTATCAAACCTTCCCTACCCTTGACCCTACCCTTATATTCTTATTGCCGAAAAAACCCTTGTACCATTGTTATACAAAATTGTAATCTGATTACAGTATAATTGAGCTTAACTTTTTAATGATGTGACGGCCGTTATTCAGGGAAATGCGGTTCAGTCACTGGATAGTGCTGTTGATAGTCCCAAGGGATGATGAGGTCCGGTTCACTGGGCGAACGGATGTCCTGTGGGTAGTGTGATGCAATAGAAGATTCGATGAATTACGTAATCGAAGCCGGATATACAGTGAAGAAGTGGTTATTATCCCGAGATAGTGGTCACAAATAATACTACTTATTGAATATTAATTACACGTAAAATACTTATAAAACATTTATTATTATAATTATAAAATTCAAGTAAAATAATTAATAACAATAAGAGAAAAAGAGATTAAAACACGTCTTAAGAATGTTGTGTATGGTTTGAGCACTGGATTAAGACTGACTGTAGAATTAGTTTAACACAAGTCTTAAATAGGGTTTAATACATGTAAAAGGCATTGAATGCATGGAAAATAACAGATTATCTAAAGTTAAGTATGGGTTAAACCAGTGATGCTCTCCATTTGAATTTAGCGCTCATTCTTGATACTTAAATCATCCACATCCTTTAGTGCTATAAAAGTAAAGGTGTTTACGATTTGAAATATTCAAATAAAAAGTTACTTAAAATTCAAAAAATTTCCTTAAAATTGCAATACATTTATTAGACATTAATTCAGTTAATATATCATTTCATTGGCTATTATTAGACTTTAATTCTCGTAATATTTGGTTTGATTTCAAATCAAATTAATTATAAATCAATTAATATATCATTTTTATTGGATATGTTCACAAACAAAAACAATCGTTTTGTAATGCTTTTTAAGTACTGAAGTTGTGTATAGGATATGTCGTCATAAGGAAGTCAATCGAAACACACAAATGAAGTCTTTATAACACAAAAAACTTTACCCAAATGGGTAAGTCGTACTAGATTTCCTTCATTTAACTTTAGTTCTATACAGGATATCTATTTATTGAAAATTTTTGATTTTTTCTGCTCAAAAATCAAAAATATTAAGTATTTGTCTCATATTTTTTACAATAATGTTTGTATTAGTTTTTTTGAAGTTTAAATATATACTAAAAACGACCTGCTGTTTATCATCGCTGATTAACATGATGATGCTGATAATAATTCATACCAAGAAAGACAAAACTAGATTCAGCAAGTGATAAATAATATGCTTAAATTATCTATGCAATAAAATTATAATTTCTCTAATTCAAGATATCTCACAATCTCTTTGTTGAATTGTCAACACCAGTTGTTTTCGACTTGGAATTGACTGTACTATATTAGTACTACTAATGCTAAGAGTTGATACTTAAGTATATAATAAAATTCGAAAAACATCTTTGGAAATCAAAATTGAGAATCGAAACCAATTATCTAAAAACATTTATTTCTTTAATAAATAAAGTGTAATTGACTTTCGAAAGACCGTAAACTAAAAATCTATGGGAACTTTACATTTTCAAATAACCCAGGACTGCCCTAGTTATTATTAAAGTTGTTAATAAATATCTTGTTAAATTATAAAAATGCATTTAACTATAACAAAAATATGTAAAGCAAGAAATTTGAATGTGGCCTAGGTCGGAAGCCTTTTTATGCTATCCATATGTAGTCCATTAATTAATGTCCATTTTTTAGGCTCAAACTTAAATAAAATTATTGAACTTTCTATTAATTGAAAAATCAAGAGTAAAGATTCAAAAACTATTAAAAGGTTCAAGATTATTATTTAAGTTTAATTCTAAAAACGAATATTAATATTGGACGACATATGGATAGCATAAAAAGGCATCAGACGTAGTCCACATTTAAATTTCCAAAACTTTCTAATGAATTCAAAGTAGAATCAAGAAAAATTGACACTTTCTTTAAATTCAAAGCCATTAATGTTTTGACATTATTTTAAAATTTAAATCCTGACAAAGAAATGATATTAAACATCAAATAAAAATTTTGTCAAAGTATTTGTCAAAATAAAATGTTTTTAGGGCTGAAAATTAAATGAATTGAAAGAGAAAAATCCTAATGTCTTCCTATAAGTTCTAAAAAGAAATTCCTTTGAAGACTTTATTGATAGAGAAATCATCCTTTCCAGACACTAATTTTCAATATTATAGTACATTTACTTATAAATATTGGTTAAAGGAGGCAGTGATGATCAGATGATGATATTTAAGTTCAAAAGGGGTAACGAATCATATATTTGATTGTCTCTTCTACCACTGAGTCTAAATTCTACCCCTCTTTGATCAGAGAATTGTTTAATACATAAAGTCTCATACATTTACCTTAACTTTATTTCGCTCTTTCCTTTCCAAAACATAAGCGAGATCTTTGTGGTGATCACTGGTCTGATATCTATCTGTGGATACAATACTGACAAATATTTTGGAAATTCAAAAGTTTAATCTTTCAAAAATTTCTATTTTTCAAGAATTTAATAAAGATTATACGAAACTAATAAAACGCCTTGCACAACTTTATAAAGATAATCTATTTTAAGCCAAATAAAACATTTGATTTTGGGAAACATAAAATATATTCGAAATGAATAAGTTTTTAATAATAAAAGTGTACTGAAATCAACTCATTCTTGATATTACATTAAATTTTATTCTGTATTATATTATTACACAATAAATATTTATTCTGTTGAAAATCATCTGAAGTATACCTAGTTTACTTTTACTTTATCTCTCATTTCTACTTTGCTTTTCTCATTTTCTTATTTCATTTCCCATTTCTCATTACTGCGTGCTCACCATTGCTCAAGCAAATGTACTTGAGCAATACCTGAGCACTAATCCTGTTCTCATTGGTTTGCTTAAGACTGACTTCAAAATAAGCACAAACGAGTGAACATTTGCTGCCGACTATATGGTAAGTTTTATAAATTTACAAAAATCTATACCTTTCTCCTCCTCACTAGTTAATAGGCACCCACTTTAATTGCCCTCCTGCGACCTCCTGTAAAAAGTTGTAGCCAAATACATTTTCAACTTTGAACCCCCACCTCCTAAACTGTTGATTTCCGACGAAATTTTTTAACTCCGCTTTCGAAGAAAAAAGGAGTATATAGATTCGTTTCCACTCCTCCTCCTCCTCCTCCCACCAAGCC
>JAQFXN010000980.1:0-17307 GCA_034693365.1 Liacarus xylariae
AAACTTTTCTAATATTAAGTACAGTTAAACAGCTTCGCAATTGTATATTGAGGTGAAGTTTCAATCACAGGATAAAGTTGTTTTATTTTATTCTTAATATATAATAAGAAATAAAACAAGACGTAAACAATCGGCTGTTGGAAGCGATTGTGACATAACAGAGAGAATAGAGGGGAGAGAGAGAGAGCTCTATCTCCTTATGTTTTATATTCGCCAGTAGTTTATCACATCTGACATTAAAGAATTCATTTGTTAAGTCTATGGAAATATCCCTTAAAATTAATGATATGTTTTCTATACTTTTACGCATTTTCTCATTCATTCCCTCTTTTTTTTTGTATTCTGAAGTGCATTACCTCTTAAACAGAGACCATATTATAAAAGGTGGCGAAAAGTTTTTCTTTAGGAATAATAATATAGAAATTTCTTTTACAAAACTGTTTGCCCGATGTGTCGAAAACATTGCTTAACTTATAAGTGCTATGTTTTGAACTTCTATTCCACTTATTTATTACACAATTATATTTATTTTCTAATTTTTAAGATTTTTCTGTTAAACAATTATTTTTCTTCTCTTCACTTCCACTCCTCTCTCACAACAGAATATTGAGTCGATTTTCTCTTTATTTTTCAATTGATTCCCTCAATTCATTGCATACACTCTTATTGTGTTCATAAACTTAAGGCAAAAATTAGATTAAATCTAATATTGTTCTTCATATTCTTAGCCAAAAGCCTCTCTTAGGCTCTCTATTGTGAATACATTTTTTGTTGAATGCATAGCAAGAAATTAATTAAAATCTTCCTTAAAGGAGGAGTAGTTCACCTAAACATCCATAGCATAGCTCAACACAGATCTAAAATTCTTAAGCATTTTCTTCTTATTTCTTATTATATTTTTTAATTTCATACACAAAAATCTTTTCTTTCTCTTCTCTTTTCCAATACTTTTATTATTAATAATACACAAAACTTGAGTTGATTTTGCTCTTACTTTTAGTATTTTTCTTTACTTTAGGTTTTTATGTTTAAATTTCTCGTCTAATTAATTAATATAGGGATGGCCAATGAGGAGTATAGCCGAAATACCCCCTCCCCTGTTGACAGGTCTCCCCATAGGATTTTTAAAAAACTGCGCCAATATTCTCTGTAATTCTATCTAAATTCTTAGAAAAATAAAAGAATTTTTTTAAATTCTTGCTAAAACTATATCTGCTACAATTGCATCTATATCTACTGATCTTCGTTTTCGGGCAGGAGGAAATTTGAGAATCGGCGGACAATTTCGGGCAACAATTATAAAACTGTTTAATGAGTTAAAACTAGTATTTTATTTAATAATTAAGTTTTTCGTTAATTCTTTTATAATATTTCCAAAGACCCAAAAAAAAGTTGCATTTCGATATTGTAATATTTGTTAAATCTTATTTCTAAATAAGTAGTCATTGTTGCCGAACACGAGTCCAAATTAAGCATTTTTGGTGTTTGCACATTATTATTATTCCGGTTTTTCGGGCAGAATCGGGCAAGTTTGACATTTTTTTCGGAGCATTTTTCAGATTGAGCGGGCAATTTCGGGCATTGCCCGAAAACGAAGATAGCTATATGTTCTGTTAATTTGCAACCATGTGCATTCTAAATTAATGTTATGTGTGCTTTTAGTTAATATATCTATAAAAGTGAAACACTTTTTTATTCTTTAATCATTGAACTGTAGACAAGAATATACCATAAAATTTAGTGAAAATAAATAAGAAAACATTTTTTTTGTCAATTGAAGTAATTTTATATGTATTTCATGTGAGAAATAGTGAAACGCAAGAAAAAATCATTTTATAGAGAGTGAGAGTAAAGTGTTATTTAATTTTTATTGTTTACTTGAAAAGAGTTCTCTTTCCCCTTCCCTCTCCACTTGTTTGGCAGCGAAAAAGATTTGCATTAATTTCCAATAATTTTTACATAAATAAAAATTTATATTTTTATTACTCGACGAATGAAAATCGAAAAATTTTGCAAATTTTCTGTTGTCGTCCTCTCATATAATCTCTGTTTTTTGTGATAATAATAGCTATAATTTTCTCATATTCTTTGCAAATATTTTTGTTTCTTCTGCTAATTAAATGCAGTGATGCTTAAAACTAATGGGCGCTGTCTATCCATTACAGGCACTAAATTTGTAATTTATACTAATTTTTTACACTCTATTCCTATACTTAATATATATTACAGTCTTTTAACTCTTTTTTCTTTCTATTCTTCGTCTAAACAACAATTGAAGAATAAAAGTATAAAAATTCTGTCTTTAATTCCAGAGCCAATCCATAACGCCTTTGCCTTACAATATGAATGCTTAAGTCGTTTCGATATTTTATTGCCATTTAATCGCTGTTGAAATTCGTACGTTATTTTATAGGCAATGAATTTCCATAACATTTTGATTTTAATCGCTTTTAATTTTTTGTTTTGTTTACTTCTTATTTCTCTTTTCTCTGATCTGTTTCTTCTGCAATATTTTTTTATTGTTTTGTTTTCTGTCTTTTGATTTATAGCTTATTTTTCTCTCTTTTCTCTATTTAATTGATCGTTAAATCGTTCAAATGTGAGACAAATTTTACTCTTTTTTATTATTATTATTTTGTGACAAATATATAACTGGTTTATAATGGAATTAATCATTGCTTATATCAGAAAAATATTATTTTTTGTTTAGATTCGGATTCAATTAATTAGCTTTTAGTTTTGTTCCCCAATTCTTGATATGTAATCAATATATTAATCACTTATTTTGAAATTTAAACGATATTTTGGTTTTTGGTTTGGTTTTGTGTTTTTCTCGTTTCAATCAATTTATATTATAAAATCATTTATCAAAAATCTTTCTTATTTTCTATCAATTATTTGCTTCAAATTCCTTATTGAAAATTATTTTCGGTTTAGTTTTTTTTAATCTTTTAAAATCTATAGTTTAATCGTATATAAGAGTCAGAATTTTGTTTTTCACTTCAACAGAATATTCATAACCAAATAGTTTCTAAAATATTTTCATTCGATATGTTTCGCCAAATTATAGGAAAAATTATATATTTTTATATTACTTTTTTCATGTCTTAAGCGATGATTTGTTTGCAAATCGATTTGTGATTTGACAGCCGTTTGATAAGAGAAAAAGTTTTGAAATGCTTTTTATCTGAAGTTAATTCTAATCGTGTTTTAACTTAATTTTGTATTTTATTATTTTATAAAAAGAATCCATTCGTTATATATTTTTCGGATTTTCAAAATAATTTTATGACAACTAATAATTTTGCTATTTTTCTATTCGTTATCTCAAAATTTAGTTTTCAATCCATTGAATGTTTTCAATATTTATTTTTTGGATTTATTTCGAATTCTTTCTCTTTGTTTCGCAAATTCATTCAAAATTCAATCTTTTATGCAAAATGTTTATAAAAAGCATTTCACTCTTATATTAAAGGATTTTAAAGGATATGACTTTTTGTTGTTTTGCTGAAGAATTTTAATATATCGCAGATATTGTATGCAATTATTTAGCCCTTGACTTAAAACTTCTTGTGTGTTATGAGAAACAACATTAAGAATTATTTATTATTTCAATGAAGAGAAAAAATTCTTTGAAACAAATCCAAACGTCTCTAAAAAGGGACCGAAGAATAAAGATCTCTCTAAACGACCAAATATTTGTAGCACTAATACTAATCCTTAATAAACTACTGTCTAATCAATTATAATATTATACTTGAATTTATAAATCAAAGAAATAAGAAATGATATAAACATTTGGTTTTGATTTACTTATCCATTAAAATGAATTTTTATTTAAACTTCTTTTTGGTTTTTTATGTTTTGCAAACATAGCTTCAATGATATATTCAATGGTTTAAGTGGTTTTGTGTTCTCCATTAAATTCATCATAACTTCTAAAACTTTTTAATCTCTTAAAAACATTAATAGTCAGCAGAAGAAGAATTTATTCAATGATAGTTTTGGCATTGAATTATAGAATTATTTGTATATTTTTTATTGTTTTTGTTTTCTGTCTCTCATTTTTGTTCGCATTTAGTATTCAAATATATTTTATTATCATTTTTGTTAAAAACTATTTAAACTATTAAAATGTAAACTTTTTCCTCATCTCAACACATATTTAACAGTTTGGAAAAAAAAGTTTTTATAAAAATTATTTTTCGACGAATTGTTACTTATGTTGGATATTCTTGTTTTGCCAACACAAGTGCTCACTCCATCTGCCTGTCCATAGTGTAGCTCATTCTTGAATTGTTGTAAATGAGGTATTGCCTGCAATAAAGTTGGATTTTGTTAAAATCTCAAAAATTCTTTCTTATTTTGCAATTTTTTTAATCCATTTTTTGCTGCGTTTCTGTTGTTTAGTTTATTTTCGGGTATTTAAGTCTAGCTTTACATTAAATTACTGTTAATTTAATTCCTATTACTATAATCCTTCGGTTATTCGCTACAAACTATTGCTTATATAATAGCCTTGAAATACACTTAAAATATTGATACTATAATAGACTTAAATAGAGTAATACATTGGCGTAAGAAATAACATAATCCTCAGCTCTTAAGTCAAAATAAGCTTCAAATCATATTTTGGATTTAAATGCGAACAGAATTGTGGGTTCAATAGAGAGCAAATGTGAAAATGTTTTATGTGAGTGACCTATAAGTAAGTGACTAATTATCTTAATATTTCAAAAAAGGATTAAAATTCAGCAAAACTTCTTTTTCATGTTATATAAAATTAAAAATTATTTATTACTTTTTCGCATAACAAATGAGATTATTCTGAATCTATATATTATACGGATTTTTATAATCAATTTTCACACAACTCTTTGCTTAGGTTTTTGTGATAAGAACTTGTGATTTACAAACAATACAATACAATAATAATTTCAGGAATTATTTTTAACTCCTATTAACACTCGACTGAGTCTAATGCGATATTTTATAATAAAGTTTGAAATAAACACAGAATTCCAATAATAATTAACTGTTATTTTCAAAAGAACATATGAATGAATAGTCAAGACATATAACCGAATTTGTCTTATCTCTTATTTAATTCAAGAATATATTATCGTCTTCTCTATCAGACATTATCATTGACACAATCATATATCACATGAAATTTTCATGAATTTGTATGTCTTGTATGTCGTATTCAACTATTGTGTACAAAATTTTTATGATATACTATCAGATCTGACAAAAATGCAATTCAATATCTTTACCGAAGAGGGAGTACGAAGAGAGGGAGTGAGGAGTGGAGGAGAGCGAACACAGTCATCCATTCCCTAAAATCATTAATTCTAATTTTTATATCTACTTTGGGTTTGTTATTGTGTTAATGCTATTTGAGTGACATTAATGGAAAAGCTGTGTAAAAGTTATCAAAAGAGCTATAAGTACTGTACTATCAACACATCCAATGATGATATTCTTCGACTACAGCAGCAAAAACCTAAACACAAATACAGAATTTTGCCTTAAATAATATTTTTTTTTGTTACTTGTTTTCCATCAATGCCTCTCCTCATCCACTCTCAACACATCTCTTTAAAAAATGCTATTTTAATATAATTAGCTTTGAATGCGATTCTCTTCTCTTCGGTATTTCATATAATATCTCATAAATTAGTTGTAAAGTCGATGAAAAATAATAACAATATATTACAGTTCTCTTCAGCTCTAATATCGTTCTCTTTATATATCGAAAAGTTATTGTATAATAATTACTTAGTTTTCCATAATTTATGTTTTTATGATAGATGTTATACTTGTGTACAATGTTTTTATGCTTCAAATCAATCATTATTTTCATTCGCAGTTCGTTTGAATTTCAGTACAAAATCTACTTTTTTGGCCGAAAAGCTGTTGGAAAAAACATTAATTTCATAAAGTTTTGCTCGCATTAAGTCTACACTATTATAAGTATTTTAATAGTTTGAGTGAATAGAGTAGAGGAATAAGAAGCGAAAGAAAAAATTCTTTCTCTCTTTTGACTCGTTTTTGGTGAATGACGTACGAGAAGTTAGAGGCGAATGACATACGAGTCGATCAAAGAGTGAATTAATGAAAAAAAGAAGACTAATTACGAGTTGGTGTCAATCAAATTGTTTAGTAGAGCTTAATTTGCATCCCAAACCCCTAACCACTGACAGCACAGCCCTAAACCAAAACTAATTTGTTGATGACATATAACGCCATAATTTATATTATTTTTGTATAATTTTTTTCTACTCTTCTCTCCCTCTCCTCTCCTGAGGTATATTTCCATTTAATCAACACTTTTTTCTTTACTTTTCAAAAGACACGTTCTTTTAATTAATGAAATTAAAAAACTTTATACTGTATTTTGAATCAATTTTTTTCAGTTTCAAAGTTTTGGTTTAGTTTTTTTCTGTCACAACAAAAGCTATTAATAAATTGGTTTAAGGGATGGCCTTCTATGACGACAAGAAATTTATTTTGTCTCACATTAGGTATAAAATATTGAATTTTCTCAAAATATTCGTAATTATATATTCCGTAATAATCTTCTAATTTCAGACACAGTTTCATAACCTGTGACGACACAGGTATGTGCGAAATGGTTATGTTGAATGAACCGATACAATCGATACAATCCATTCACCAAAGCAACGATGAAGAGGAAGAGGGCTTAGAATTTCTTAAAAGTATTTTGGGATTAATTTTGTTTTTATTGAACTTTTAATGGTTTATAAAATATGATTATTAATTAGGTTTAGAGGTGGAGACCAAATCGGAACTGTTAGAAGCGGCCCAATCCTATGATATCATGTCGGATATGGAACTGATTGGTGTCCGAAGGCGTTCAAACACAGCCCAGAGATTAGAACGACTCAAGAAAGAGCGTAAAAGTCAATCAAAAGTCAAGACAATTCAATGGAAGTCCAATCCCTATTCACTGACAGGTTATTACTCCTAATAATAGTTTAACTGAAATCTGAATTTTTAATCCAAAATCTCATGAATTGTTGTTAAAATAGTTTTATTCTCTTATTTTATAGAATCAGAAATCACTGAATTATTTCCAAAAAAAGAACTGAAATCAACTGTAAAACAGTTCCCGGAAAGTAAAGGAGCCAAGTCTGCGCTGAGCTTACAATTAGAGAACTGTCCAAACATTCCTAACAATCCATTCAACGAATACGCGAGATTTGACGGCCACGTGAGTGAAGGGGCGCCAATCAAACGGATCACAATATATCTATCAATGGTGTCCAGTGATCAGCGCCAGCACCCCATGGAAGTGGTCACTCAATGCAATGCCAGAGTCGATGATCTAATTGGTCTAATCTGTTGGCAATACACTAATGAAGGAAAAGAGCCGCGACTTAAGCCTAATGTTAGCCATTATTCGCTACGTATTGCCGAAGAGAATGGAGAAGTGGATCCAGACTTTCCTAGTCTTAACTCTAAAGAATTAGTGGCCAAATTTGGGTTCCCTGTGCTGGCGCTCGTAGAAAGAGATGATCACGAAAGCAATCTATTGGTCACGATGTGAGTCAACGACTCTTTAATTCTATTATTTGATTATAATTTGTATTTATATTAAAACAGTTATATCGATGACGTGTTCTCTAAAATTCAAGTCAATAGTCTACAAATCACACTCCAAGAGCTGTTGGAGTTGACTATGAGAAAGAGAAGACCTTCATTAGTGAAAGGTATGCAATGCTTTCATATATTTTTAGCACAATTTTCAATACAGTTCTTAACTCTTATTCTCTTCTGTTTAGGCGTTAGTTATAAATTGGAAAAACGTAATGAACCGGGAATTCCATTAGACTTAAAGCAAGCTCTGGCCGAATGTAATTCACTTGAGTTCGTTCTCATTCCCGATCAGCCCTCAGGTAATGCTCACCACAAGAGAGTTAGAAAACCAAACAAAAGAACTTATTCTAAATGTAATAAAAAATAGTTTAATAATTATTAAATACATTATTTGTGTTTAAAATCAATTAAATTATTATTTTTGACTAAATATTAAGTATTCATTAAATTCTAAATTAAGTTATTTTCGTATTTAATAATTGTTTTTCAAATTAGATTTCATTTATTTTGTTTAAAAATTGGAATAAATATTGAAATAACAATTAAATGAATATTTATTTTTTAGTGGATTTCAATGAAAGCCGAACCACAAGTAAATACGATTTAGATATGTTCGCAATGGAAGCCCCGTTGTATCGATCCTATAATGTGGTGGCGATTAACAAATTAGGCCGAACTGCAGACGTAGAGATGGGCATCAGTGGCGACAAAATCGAAATCACGCCCATGACTAACAAAGGCTTCTTTCAATGGCAGCCAAAAGCGGCCACAGTTAACGACGAAGACGTGGTCTTATGTGAACTCTTGTCGCATAAATTAAGTCAGTCTTTGTGTTAATAATTAAGTCAATCAATGAATGTTTGAGTCAAATCGTATAAATTTAATTTATGTTTTTTATTAATGTCCTGTTGTTTCAGATACGGGTAAATCCACTTTCAAAGTGGTCTATCATAATGGAGAGGACTATAAGCACTGGACGTTTGAGGCCGAGACGAATATAACGAATGAAATTTTACGTAAACTTCAATTCGTTATGAATATGAAAACGAGTGATATTAGGAATGAATACTTCACTCTTAAAGAACTCAAGACTTTAAAGAAATAAGACTTATCTTCCCTTTAAATCCTATTTACCATTAATTTATTGTTTGTATTCAAGTATTTATTTTTAAATGTTTTTAATCATTTTTATAATATGTCATAATTTTATTATCGATTTATAAATCGATTTAATATTTTATTTTACAATTTTTTAATTAACCGAAAAACATAAAAACAGATTTTATTCGGTTTAAAAATAATTGTATTTTTAAAACATTTTAAAATAACTACGAATTAAAATAATTAAATGGAACACTTAGGACAGCCCTCGTTATTCTGAGCCCATTCTTCCAAACACTGGCGATGGAAGACATGCAGAACGTGTTTGCATTCGAAAGCATGTATGGCATGGACTTCAAAATCGAACCCTTGGCAACAAAGACCACACTTATCGGTGTTTGAGTGGTCACTCATTTGTTTCGATCTACTGGTGGTAACCATTGCTGTGTTTTCTATTTGTTTAGAAATGGCATTAATTATATCAATAATTTTTAAATCATTAAAACCATTCAAATGACCCGAAGTTATTAGCAATTCTTTCGTTTGTTTCATTGCTTTAATTAACACTATTTCAGACATCCCTTTAAACCTGTCCTTAAGTTTGTCCACTAATAACTGCTGCGAACCTTTCAATTTTGGTTTCTCTCCTTTCGATTCAGTTTTGGGTTGTTTTGCGAATTTGTTTGAATCGGTGTTTATGTTGGACTCCATTGACGTATAAACAATTGAATCCTTGTGTGCGAAGTCTGCCGAAGCCATCGGTGACACCAGTGATTGGCCAACATTTCGCCTACTATTGGATACATTTATTACTAAACCCTCGCGAATCGGTTCCATTGATTTGCTTCCTTTTAGATCTCCAATCGATTCTGTAATTTAAATATTATTCAAAATATTTAATTAAATTTATTTCAATTATTTTCCATACTTTCAAACAATTCAATCGGAATTTTATCGATTAATGATTTATAGAAATCCAATAAATCGGGTAATTTTGGCAAAGGATTGCATTCAATGGCCACTAAATCTTCGTTAGTATTCAGGCCTTCATTGAAGCGCTGTTTTTGTGCACAGAATTGTCTCTCAATTCTCTTGGACTCCAACTCTACCCTATCTATGGCTGCATTTATTTTATCCAAAATAGTCTTCAATTGACTTCTAATCCAATTATTGGTGGAAAACCTTTGCGTTTCTTTAATCACACAATCGGTAATCGAATCCAATTTTTTTCTATAATTTTTGATTTCATTACAAACGAGTCTTTCATTCGATTCAATTAAACACATTTGAGTTTCTCTTAATTTAATTGAATTCTTCTCCCAATTGTTCTCAATATTAGAGATCTTTTGTGAAATCGTTTGTTCCGTTTGTCGACAACCGGTTGTGCTTTCAGTCGTTAAACAGCAATAGACTGAGTGTTCAGTCAAACAGATATTGCGGTCTTTCGGCCGATAGTATGCGTCCACTGGTGTCCACATTCGGGGTCTTATATTCGAAGCCATCATATCTGGTCTGTCCAACGGCTTATCCAATGACCAATTGGAGGGACAATCCCTGGTTTGTTTGGGCACTAAATTTGAATCCATTGTTGAAAAATATTTAAAACATTAAAGAAATAAAAATAAATATAAAATTAATTTTCATTCATTCAAACACTTTATTAGTGAAGAGAATATAATTTGATTTAATTGTTTTGGAAATGGATTGGAGTGTCCGGTAATGTATGAAAGGATAGTTCAAAACTAGTTTAAAATGAGTTCATTTAGAAATCAATTCCATAAACAAATTAAACTAATGTTTGATTTATTGACGAAATTAAGAATAAATGAGAAAAATATGTTTGAATTCATTGCAAATATTCTCACTTTGAGTGAAATCCAAGTTTTCTTCTTCGGTTAAAATCTCATTTGAATGTCGATTCGTTGAGTGTATGCACTTTAGAGAAGTAACTCAATTAATACTGAGTTTTGCCTCTATTTTATGAGATATTAAATCCTAACGCAAGCCTTGGAAACAACAATACTTTTGTCAAACTTTATTAACATTCCTGACCTTTAGATTGACTTTAGATAGTCTATGAGTTGTATTCCAGTTATTCAGTGCATTTCCAATGCCCCACAATTCCCACCGGGGCCTCAGTAACGGGCCCTGGAAACACATTTTTAAACCTGCCCACAATTTAGGGCTCAAGTCGTTGAAAATCTTATATATGACAACATTTTCCAATGTTTTCTCAATTTTTTAATTTACGGCTTATAATTGACTTATAATGGAAACACCCTATCATTTATGGATTTGGAAGTGACAAATGTTTTATTAGTCACTTAATTATTAAACCTGTTTTAGCTTTTATAAAATTGGTTTTCAATCAATTTGAATCTTGAATATTTTTTATCCCATAAATGAATAGATGATTCTGTTATCTGTCGAGTCATCAGATGACACCACAATTCTTGATTTGATGGTTATATCAAATTATATTATCAATTCATTTGTGAACCTCTCCTAAAACTTCTATCTTTTATTTGTTTAAAAAAACTTTAATAAATATAATGAAAACTTTTGTAAAAATTGATCCATTTCGTGTTGTAACTTATAATTAAATCAATGGTGTTGTCAATTCGTCCAGGCATATTTGTAATATTTTTTATGCAGTATGGCATGCTTTGACATTCTAAATCTCTATAGGGTAATTAAACAATTTGTATTATATCAGATAGTTTTAAAATCATTTCTGTAACTTTACTATTAGATCAAATATAATTATATTTATTGATTAAATTACTATTGTGTAAATGTTTTATTATTATTAAAAGTACCTGTAGTTATTTTCAAGTGGAGGGTCAACTCATTCATCCAACTCATACAACTCTTTTAAAAGTTTTAGTCACAATATATAATTATGATTTCATTCATTTGCAAATCAAATGACAAATTGCTAAACATTTTTTCCTATCGCAGGAATCCTGGATTTCAAGTACTTATGAGTTACACCCAATCAGTAGTAATTATTGGCAAGTTTTTCTAAATGTTTAAATCAATACATTTAAGGAACCAAAAGTAGTCATTATTTCTTTTATTCAAAAATTAATTTATAAATAACTTTTAACAATCAATTATAAATTGTGCTCTAATGAAAAAGATGAGCGAAACTGCATTTCAAGAATCATTAATCTATTTGAATGACAATAAAAACCGACCAAAGGCTGTGGGAATATTAATCGGAAAGTATATCAAAGGTTCAGAGCAGCCAATGTGGATGACATCCAATCGAAGGATGGCTTCTATAGACATCATAGCAATGGATGAAACTAAATATGAAGACCGCTCTAATTTAGTTCGGGCTATAGACCAGACTACGGTACATACTTTGCCGAATAGAATCTCTTACTGGAGTTCACTTTCAGGTCAAAGTGGATTCAATTATTATTACCACAACTGCACTGTTTTGATGATAACCGGAAAACTTATAATTAAACGTTTGGATAGTTCTGAGGAGAGACTACAGGGAATGCATTCGGTTTATATCGACGGAACCGCTGGAATCACAGTTGACAAAGATTTGATGACCATTGAAGTCAGACATAGACTATATTTGGATGAATTACTTCCCATAGAATATAAGCTCAGAAAGTATTTCCAACCAATAGATGGAAACAAAATAACCTCAAAAGAAAAAGCAATTGTGCCAATGAGGAGAGCAATGGGAGAATTGGTCTCAACTACTCAGTCCTCTACTCCTAAACTTTCAAATGAGATAAAAGACAAATTGGTTAAAGAGAAGACTTCTTCGGACACCTGGTATTGGCCAAAGTCTTTGTTCGGCCGTCCATTCCATTCGACTTCTTCTAAACCAACTCAACCAATGGCTCCAAACAAATGGATTAAAGACTTCCAACGAATGAAATTGGATTCAAGTGCTAATCAATTATCATATTCTAATGGTAGAGTCGAAGAACAGTTATCGTCGGGAAAGTCAAGCGTCCGAACAAAATTTGACTCAATTCTCAAAAAGCCTACAATCCATGACTAGGATTAAACGGCAACAAACTTCTCGTTCCACTCTTGGATTAGTACTCTTGGATTCCTTCACTGATAATGTCTCAAAACAGATAAAGAGAACTCTTTCAGACGGAAAATGAATTCAGTTTTATTGAAATCACTGAATCTCTAAAACAGATTTATTAGCAATTATTTTATCGAATGTTTAGTTTTGCTTAAAAAAGCTTTTGTAAAAAATTCTGTGCAATTATTTGTTTTGAAATTAATCTCTAGTCTAATGTGTAATTCAAATAATTCTTAATTAGTTTTGATTTTATATATAAATAATAAATTAATTTTGCATTTTATCTCAAATATGGTCTGAAATTCATTCACAGTTTGTCTAATAAATAGAGAAAAAATTCTGTATTCAAATGGAAACAAGAAATTGATTTTTCGTTTCTCACCAACACTTGACTGGCATTGGAGTCAAAGTGTGAAGTGTTGGAGAAGAAGAACAAACAAAGAGATGCTCTGTTCGTAATACTACACAACCATTGAGAAGAATGTAAATATAGAATATCAGACGATATTATGTTTGTGTTTTACTGCTCCGGCAAACGGCTGACACACACATACAGTTTAGTAGAGCGCCTGTATGTTTGATTTGAGACCTAACTATAGTTAGTCTTTGAAGTCAATTTGATGGGAGAATACGACTCACAAACTGATAGCAGGTTTTATGATATAGTTTTGATGAGAGGGTAATGTATTGTCGATTCGATAAATATGTTACACAAAATAGATATAATGATAGCTAAAGAGTACTGTTATATACCTAAAAATAAAAAATGGGGCAGAAATGCATGTGTGCTATAATGTGATGGCATAGGAATGAACTGTCTGTAGGAGAAGGTCTTCAGACTCCCTGCTGTCGCGCCAATGATTTTCGATCAAAAGACATAATCATCTCTTTTATGCGATACTAACGGAAAAGTACTGTTACGTAATGTGCTTTTTCACAAAACTCATGAAACTCACAGAGAAAGCCACAGTTACCCGGAGTATATATAGTTTTAGGATATAAGAGAATTACTCTCATTTTGATGACAATGCTTTTCCAGTGCTATTCCTCTGCAGTTCACTGCAATTGCCAGCGATTTATGGCTAACAATGTGAGACCAAATGAGAGGAAACATCTCTAATGTTTTATTGGAGATTAACCTTTGATATAAGCTATATATATGTGCTCTCAAATCACATATTGACTTAAGACACATATATAACAATTCTTTGGAATCGGAAGATTTGATTTTCAATTAAGAGATTTTTACGAGCTTAAAACCATTTAATTGTCGAACCATTTATCTGTTCAAGAATTGACTATTGATATCAATACTATTCATATAAGACTATTTGATTCAATAGTCTTCATTGTATTTAACTTTGATATTGTGTTATATTTTCATTATTCCACTGATTATTCTAATCCCTCTAAACAGAAGAATAGAAAAAACAGTAAATCCAGTTCTGCTATAAGTTATAGTAGAAAACAATTTGCTGGAAGACTAGTCACACCAACACATACAGTGCACACACTGTGTTTGACCCTAAAACTGAATCGCACAGACATTATGCTCACTGTTTCACTTCATTTATTTCTGAACAGAGAAAGCTGTTGCCTAACACACGAAGTCTAAACACTGCCTAAAAGTCTACCTGAGCCTAACCAATAGGGATATTACAAGCTGTGCAAAGTGTCGGAGAGAGAACTGGCAGAAGGAAAGAGCAGATCAACATTTTGAACACAGAGAACAGTTAGATATAACGATGCAAACGATGCAACACATGCACCAAACATAGCATTCTCTCTCTCTCTCTCTCTCTCTCTCTCTCTCTCTCCTCTCTCTCCTCTCTTCTCTTCTCTAAGTCTAAGCTTTTTAACATCAAAAATCGCGACTTATGTTATATTTATGTTTTTGTCCTTCTTTTTGACAAAACCTCCGAATTTTCGTGACTCAAATCTGTGCATCGATTCTATTGAATATTCTTATTGAACACAATTCTTTGTATAGAATGAAATCAATAAATTAAATGATTATTTTATCTCTTATTGCATTTGTTTCAAGTTCTATACTTTTCTAGGGTTTGTTATCATGCTATAAATAGTGGCAATCCTGATAATTATTTTTCAAATAAATAAATTTCAATAAAATTGAGAAATTGATTGTTTGAATAATTTGCTATCAATTGAATTAAGTATTTTTGTGGTAAACAATGATATGAATTAAAGTAAACTCTAGTTCAGTGTAAATAAAGTTATGCTATAAAACATCAAATACTATGGAAAGTGAATTTTCGTGCAAAACAGGTGTGTTTTGTGGATAAAAGTTTTATATTAAGGCAATAAAAGTTATGTTCAGTGTTTGAATTTAAGTTAGTTCAAGAACAGAGACTCTAAACGTTAACGCTTTTAATCACTGTTTATGTGACAAAATTACAGTTCATTGTCTCCAAAACTGGTCTGAAAAGCTTTAGATTTTATTCGTAAGGGTTTTTGGATACGGATTATGCGTACTCTAAACACGATATAAGAGTTTTTAGATTTAAATCTAATTCAGTACTTTTCTTATCCTAAAATATTACACAAATAAAACTCATTTCATTGGATAACAATTAGTATAAACATATTATACAATATTCTTATTTATTAGTACTGAATGCCAAACAGGGTGATTAACCATTAATGCAATATTATTGACTGCCCATATGCGTACTGTATGTGTGGACTAGTCATATAAATGTCCTAGCATTAAGAGAAAATAAAGCAGTACGGGGTTCTCTATGCCCTCAGCAACTACCAACCTAGTTTATTAGCATTTATTTATTTTCTAAATAGTTTTCTATTTATTATTTATTTAAACGAAGAATAGCTCGATTTATAGAATAAGTCAGAAATGTTCTACAATTTGTCAGATATGCTAATAATTTGAATAATTTATTAAAAATCTAAAAATAAAATCTCAAAACATGTTTTTGAATAAATAATTAGAAAAAATTTTGAAATATCTATATATTTGTTATGTTTAACGACAATAGCATTTCATCGCTAATAAATTATTATAACTGATTGCATACAAACATATGCTCACCCTTTTTGACATTAAAGAGATAGATTGTCTTAACAGGAGGAGTAGGAGAGATACCAGTGCTTCGACATAGAATGTGGAGATGAAAACCAATATTCATAGCAAAAAAAATTTTGAGCACAAGAGTTCTATCTCTCTCTTTCACAAGCAATCAATAATTGTTTGTCATTGAGAGGAGTATTTTGGTATAAAATATTATATATATTTTTCTAAACGTATATATAATTTGTTTTTATTTCCAAAAAAAGACATTTTCCAAGAAAACGAGTCAAAAATTTATATAACAAATGACACATTTGTTAAAAACAAGAGAAAATTATAATCAATGAAATGATCTTTTGTGTGTTTTTTGTTTGAAGAAAAGAAGATTTTATGCAATCAATAAATATGTATTTGTGCTTTGATTTTGTTACCCAAGTATTAATTCCCCTCATATTTATTCATATATAATAACATTTTAATTATTATAATAAGTTTGAACTTTTTTCTTATGCAAAAGAATTGTATTTTTTATAAACAGTTCTCTCAGAACTAAAATCCCGAATAAAATTGTAATAATATTTTTCGATAACTTTTAGTTTTGTTTGTAATTTACATATTGTTTACAAATATATATATATATATATATTTATTAGAACTTTAAAATTGTTGTGAATTTAGTAATTTTAAAAAATGCTTTGTTTCGTAAGTTTTTGGAAAAGAGGAAAACCACCTATGGATGCTTTCTTTTATAAACTCTCAACAGTACTGCTAATTGGGTGCCCCTAAACATTCACATTCGCCTGAATTGAAATAAGAGGATTGCATTGAATATAATTTGTCGATCGGTGTCATTAATGGCGTTCCAAACAGTGCCGGGTGTTCAATGTCTCTATGGTGTATAGAGTTGGGCGTTTGGTCTCCGGCTACAGACACAGCACCGGCGCTTTGGTTTATTAATACGTCTTCTAAACCGCCTAAACTGGTTTCGCTGTCCATCGCCAGTTCACTCTTGGAGTAGCCGTCATCCTGTGGTGAATAATACGATCCTATAATCCATATTAGAAAAAATTAAATATTTATATATATTTTCCGATATTTTTATTGTATTAAATTATTTTTATTCATTTAATAAACAATTTACTGACCGTCGGGACTGTGGCTCATGTAGTGAAGTGGTGGTAACGAAAATTGTGGCGAATCGGTGGATGAGTCTGTTAAATTGCTGTCAATGTGATTATGTATAGAATAGGGTGTGTTATCACCTTTTGATTTATCACTCGATTGACTTTGAATGCCTCCGGACTCACTGCCTCCCTGTGAAGCCTGTATTTGTTGCTGTTTTCGCTGAATCTTTTTCAACTGATTATCGATTCAATTAAACAATTTTAGACAATCACTTATAGTATAACAAATACTTAGGGATGCGCAAGGGTCGAAAAGCTATGGGGTATAAAGGGTACTGATAAAGGGT
>JAQFXN010000981.1:0-17303 GCA_034693365.1 Liacarus xylariae
ACATCTTTACCTCATAAGTAGGCTACAAAATAATTTTCAGATTTTTTTGATTGGGGGGCGGGGGTTAAATTGATTTTCGAACTCAAAAATTCCAAAAGTCCCCTTAACCATAATACCCCTTTAAATATTAATTTTAGAAAATATTCTTAAAATTTTTTATTTTATAAAAATAATATATTTTTAGACTAATTATAGTTATAACTCATATAATATCATATTTAATCTCATATAAAATAAAATAAAGTATAGCACTATTTTCATAGTTCCCCAAATATTCTTTGCATTTATTTTAAAGATTAGAGAAATAAAATTAATTTGCCGTAAGAGTCATAAGAATTTTCGGAGAACTGAACTTTATTTTTGTGCTCAATTACATTCACAGTTTAGTTTTAATTGAATGAATCTAATTTAATGGACGATGAGCTTAAATATTGATTTTTCAATTGCTTAAAGCATTTGAAAATATTTTTTTTATTTTGTTTTAATAATACAATTCAACAGAAGATTTTCAAACAAATTAATTACCTTATTAGAGCAATAGATAGGCTGCTGTAGTCAAGCATTTTAAATGTTTCACCAGGGTGTCATTTCGGTAGTTTCGGGGTGTTATTTTACAATAGGATATTTTACAAAAGTTCATTGGGAGAATATTTAGAAGATTTTATTTTATCAAACTTATCAAGCATGCCTGCTATATTTTTTATAGTTATATGATTTATTTTGGAGTTTAGCGAGTTGTTAGATCATTTTCTTAAATAGGCTTTTCCAAAATATACCCAGGAGACATTAATAATTGTGACCAATCCTAGGCTATGCGGAAATGGCTTTTATGTAAATATTCTTTGTGTGTATTTCAACATATTATTAGTTGAATTATTAACAAAACATTTTATAAATTATAAATTAAACTGTTTTAAAAATAGCTGAAAATGTAATCTCTTATGTATAATAAAAAATTTTATTGTTGGGATTCAATTCAATTCATAACTTGTGTTTTCAAAGAATTAGCTTGTAATTTTCTTCTAAAGAAATAAATTCGTAATTTAGAAAAAATTTTATTTATTTAAATCAATAAAATATAATTTAGTTTTTTGAAAGTTTTCTCAATATTTGTTTTAAACATATTTTTCTATTGGTTTTTCATTTCGTTTCAGATCACAGCTTAAAATCAAATCTGAGTCCACTGTCAGGCAATACATTAGTTGTTAATGAGGGTCAATCACTGGCCATATTTTGTTCGTTTGACGGCGACCCCCGGCCAACATTGGAATGGTATCACCTGTCGAGCAGCACATCATCGGACAGCACAACGGCGACAGCACTTATGTCACGATTGTTGTCTACAGACAACTACAAAGTGATGGCAAACATGCTTTTGATAGCCAGCGCTTCCATTAGAGATACGGGAAGATTCATATGTTTGGCCAACAATAGTATAGCTGAACAAAGATATGAAACACAAGTTTTTGTCAGAAGTGAGAGTTATTTTTCATATAACAGCACAAACACATTCAGATTGAGATATACAGCGATTATAACGTATAATACGCTCTAATGAATAGATTAATGAACAGATACTACAGCATAAGATAGGGTTAAATATTATATTATAATACAGACTTATATGTATAGTTCAATACAAAGTCATCAGTGACTCATCACATTCAAGATAGCTTTTGCGAAAGCTTTTGGTGTGAACTCACATTAAAAACTGCAGTAATTTTTAAATTTTGAAAAGATTTTAAATTTGATGATTTGATTAGATTCAGAAATATATCTGTTCTAAATAAAAATGGGGCAATACTAGTCTAGGGGCAAATATTTTGCAAAATAACTTCTAATTGACAAATGAACATTGCTTAAATTTACTTGGCATTATGGTTATGGCAGATATTGCAAAGGGGGCACAGCCTGGAATACCCTTCTGTGATTTACCGATACCCTCTCCCTCTATAGCAAATTTGAGAAAACAGCACCTAAGGCTATGTTTTCGAAATATTCTGTAAAATTCTATCTAAATTCTTAGAAAAATAACAGAATTTTGTCAAATTCTGTTAAATTACGTCATTTTTAATTAGTGCAAAATATCCTCCTCTTGACTCCCTGTCCAAAATTGGTGAAACCACAGCTCGAAATTCCCCCCCTCCCCGCCCTGACTTCGCCAAAAACTAATATCCCCGTCTAAAATTTTTACCTTTGCCCATCCCTGGGTTATGGCATATAACCTATAGAATAATAACTCTGATTATCAAAAAACAAAAACTTATTATATCTTATTTTTGCAGATTCATTAACATCAGTGCACTTATCTGTGAAGCCATCGACGCCCAGTCCGGGCGATGACGTTATCCTAAATTGTAACCTAACTGTGATCGACACTGCATTCAGTTCGTTGAACACTGGCAGCAGTAATAGTGGCGGTGGTCTTATAGTGGCTGAAGTCAAATGGTTTAAAAATATGAAAGCCTTACAAATGGATCACAGAATAAGAAAAATATCCGAAACTATTATTAATATCCGTTCGTTTCGCTATAGCGATACCGGTATTATTCAGTGTTTTATTCATCTAAAGGCCGGTACGACATATAATGAATGGATACAATCGGCTACTGTACTATCAATGGAAGGTAATAATGACATAACACTGATTGCTAGAGCCAAATGAGATCTAAAGGAGAAATCATATAATTTATTGCATTTTCTTTCTTTCGAGACAGAGATGCGCAAAAGGTTTATATGGCATGAAATAAAGGGGGCTGTAGTCTTAATATACTTGATTCCTCCATATTCTTCTGATATAATATTAGAATCTTTTGACATATATAAGAAGTAGAGTACGCAAGGAGCTTTAGAATTTTAGTAGCTTAATTTAAAAAATGCGAAGAATTAAAAAGTGCAATTATTTAGTTTAAATGGCAGAAAATTGAAATAAATCTAAAATATAATTAAGGTAAACACTATGATTTGTACAGTACTACTTTAGTTATAAATTACATTTACTAGTATTTCAAACAAGTAAGATACCCCCTAACTCTTACCTGTTAAATTCTGTTATCCTGTACGAAATTGTTAGATTCTTTTGCAGAATAATGTTATTCAAGCGATAATGAGCTAGAAATCAAATGTGTCTGAACACACCCATGACTCATGACTAGACACATTCCTTTCCTTATGATCGCTATAAGCATTTCTCACTTTTGTCTGCCATTGACTGCCAAACAAATAATCCCTAATTTTGTGTTACGTTTTATTTGATTCAATTTGTTGTTGTTTTCTCTCTATAGAGAAATCGCCGACTTTTACAACGGTATTCACCGAACAGATGAAAATGACAAACAGTGATCTGGCGCTCAAGTGTTCGGCCATTGGTTTGCCGCCACCGGTCATCTCATGGAAGGTCGATGAGATCGACATATCGACTATACATAGGGCTAGAGTTCACAGCTTTGCTAAATCTGATCGAATCGGAACTGTTTCTCAGCTTAATATCAGTGCTTTAAGAATAGAGGTTCGGACAAGTTTTTGAATCTCTCCCTCCCCTCCCCCTCTCTGTCTCTCCCTCTCCTCTTTCTCACTCCACACTCGCACAACACATAAGAGAGCAGAAAAAACTATTTTAAGAACTTTATTGTCGGATCAAAAGATCAATAAATCTATGGAACAAAATAGCACTTTATTTATTAAGCACTTATAGCATCACAAGAAAAAAGAGTAAAAAGGAGAGAAAATAGAGTCTAAAGAAAAGAAAAAGATATTTTGTTAAAAAGTTTTCAGTTATTTAGGTATTAAAGATATATTTTTTGCATATCGTATGAAACAATTTTAAAGTCCCCTCAGCTATAAACTACTCTCTGCTGACTAAAGCCCATTTCACACATACACTTATTTCTCATTTCCATCTGTTTTCCTATTTTATTCTTTCTTAGTTTTCCTCATTTCTTAAGCACAGATACACAAAAACAAAAAAGCTAAGCCCATTAGCACTCGCCCTCTCCTTATAAAATAGAGATAATGTTATTTCAATCATAATAATTGTGTAATAATTTTTGTGTAATTTTTTCGCTTTTCTCTCAATTTCTTTTCTCTTATACTTTATTTTTATGTCTTTTCTCTTTCCTCTCAATTCACTGCTCCATTCCATAGGAAACCGGCGTTTTTGAATGTATAGCCAGTAATTCAATGGGGACTGTGTCTCATAAGGCGCGCATTAATATAATGGGTTCGCTTTACATAAAGCCTATCGGAAACATTACTGCAATTTTGGGCAATTCAGTCACAATAAATTGTTCTTTTGCTGGATATCCTATCGATGAAGTATTCTTCTTGAAGGGTAAACATATATAATATATTTTATTCAATTCTCTATTTATTAAATACTTTTTATACTGTTTTATACTGTTGTTCAATGGCCTTATATAGTATCCCAATTTAATGTTAAATAGATTACACATTAAATATCAGTCTGTGGCTAAAGGGCACACAAAGAGTATCTTTGGTTCGATAAAAGAACAACCTTTCATATTATAATTTAAAGTTAAAATATGAAAGGTTATAATATTGTGATACATATAATCTGATGTTTAATTCTTGATTTTTTGTCGTATTTGCTTTAAAATAATACATTCAAGACACTTTCAAAAATTATTAGTTGTAAATTTCAATAACAATTAGCAAGATTTTCCTTAGAAACTTATTTAATTGCAAAGTATCTAGAAAATCTAGAAATTGTCGATGATGTAGAAACAGTTTAAACTTTAGAAATGAATCTTGGAAACTTTCAAAAGTTTTTATAACTGTTGAAAATATCTTAAATTATTTCAGAAAATCCCTAAAGGCTGATTTTTTCTGTGCAATGTATACCTTTCTTGAGCCTATGCACACCAACTCCTAGTATTAGCCTATACTACAAAAAAGGTCAATCAATGAAATAGTGAAAACATAGTAAACATAAAAGTCGTTTAATTGTATTCTCTTCTGAATTAAAGTCGTGTTCCGTTTCATTCAATTCCTTCTTATATTTTTCTCTCTTCTTCTCTCCATTTCTTTGATTTGGTTCGCAGGAAATCGACGCTTGCCTTTAGAAGAACGACATTCGGTGCCAGCGATTGGAAAGATTACTATAAATCAGGTCGAGAAGAGTGACGAAGACGTATATAAATGTGTTGTCTTATCGCTGAATGGAGAACGAACTGAACAAACATTTCATCTGAGAGTTAGCGGTCTGTTTCACATTACAAATACACAATTTTTTCATTTACTGAACTCTGTATTAGAGAATATTAATAGTGTATTGAATGGCATTCTATTCATTGAATGAATTTTTGAAATTAAGTTTATTTTTATAATAAAGTAATTCAGATGAGTAATCTAGCATGCGGATTTAGTCGTGAAGTGCCATATTCGTATACGATTGTATGAACAGACTATTTTTTAAAATTCGTAAAACATATATACAAAATATATACCGGCATACATGTACAGCTCTACAGAATTCAAAAGCTCCAGTGAAATGCTTTTTTCTTACTCATTAGCTTTGAGTTATTATATTTGATTAATTTTTTACCGAAAGATTAACATTAATATCAAATAATTCAAAATAAAAACTTTGATACAATGACTTTCTATGTGTGACTCAAATTGAATTAAAATTGATATTTTGTCTATCGGTCACTGTTTAGTCAAATATGATAACTCAAAGCTAATGAGTAAGAAAAAAGCATTTCACTGGAGCTTTTGAATTCTGTAGAGCTGTATATGATATAATTTTCAACAGTCTTAAAATTATTGATACAAAAATGCTAAATTTGTTGTTTTATGTACCTTCCAGATTTCACTGAATAAAGCATTTCACTGGATAAATTAAAATCTGAAAGACTGTATGTTTTTCATGTTGTTACTATAAAAAAGAGACACATGGCTATATGCCCTTGAGCATCCCTGTAGTATGCATACATTTCATATTGTATTATATAATAAGCATACTAATAATATAATATTTTACAAAGTATGATAATTTGGCTTATTTTTTTAGAGATTCTCTTATATCTTAAAACAAATCGAATTAATTACAACTTTAAAGTTCTTGAATCTAATCCTAACTTGCAATCCCAGTGCACATTATTACTATTTTATTTTATTTCATTTCATATTAAATTCTCGTGAGAAACAAATTCTTGTTAAACAAATATTAATATTCATTTGATGTTAAATATTCTCAAATTAGGAAAACTGTAAAACTTTTCTCTAAACATATCTCTTCTCTGGAATTAATTTTAATGACTAAATATTAAAAATTAAATTTCACTTTCTCTTCCCACTTAACACTTATGAACAGCTGCTCCGGTCATTAGTCCATTCATGTTCTCCGACAATTTAGAGGAAGGGATGCGATGTTCGGCAGTTTGTTCGGTCATATCTGGAGGTGAACTAACATTATTAATATTATACAATCAACACATAACGATTCGCACAGATATAGTGTTTCATTAAAATATGATATAGATTATATACTGTATATCTGGCTGATAAAAGCTACAAATATAATGTTTCCTAACGTAATCTATCTACACATAATGTATTATATATTTGATCAATATTTTTAGAAAATTAGTAGAATATCAGATTGATTTCAGTACCACCCTGCAGAATCAACATACATTTGTTTATGCCTAGATGATAAAAGTAGTCTCACACTTGCTACAACAAATGATAAATTGCCTATCAGTAATTTAATAGTTTTTGCAGCGACATATGTATTAGTAGCATGCTAAGATTAATTAATAATTATAAAAGATTACATTTGTGATTAAGTTCCTCCACCTCTCACATCATCTGTATTACAAAAAAAAATTTGTTACAATTTCATATAGTGTCATAAGTTATAGCAACTATATTCTGAAATACTTATCTGCCCCTGGACATTTCGTTACGTGAGAACTATTGCACACTAGATTTTAATACATTAAAAATATTCAAAAAAAAATTTAAGTTATTAATTGTAGAGAAATAAAAACTAAAATTAAATTAATTTCCAAATAATATATGAAATAATTAATATTAGATATATTTGTCTGTAATGTCGCGAACAGAGCCTCCAATAACAATAAAATGGCTCAAAGATGGCAAACCACTGGTGCCACACATCGATGCCTCCGTTCAAGTGATCTCTATTAACGAATTCATATCATCGCTAATAATAGCGAATATATCGCGCATTCATAAGGGAAACTATACATGTGTGGCCTCTTCAGATGTGGCCACAACCAACTTTACGGCCACAATGACTGTAAGGGCAGCCCCGGTATGGATAGTGAAGCCGGCGGACAGACATTCAACAAGTGGTTCGTCCGTTCGGTTCGAGTGCCAGACCAGTGGTTATCCCCAACCAGTGATTCGCTGGAAATTCATTCGCACCAATCCATTGCTGAGCCCAAAAGGTCAGAGCACTGAAGCCGTGTCCATCTTAAGCAGTCCACAGATACATGTGCTCGAGAACGGCTCTCTATCCATACGAACAGTGGAGATGAGGTTTCAGGGCTTATATATTTGTGACTCTTCTAATGGGATCGGCCGACCACTGGAGACCAGTGCCAAACTGTTTGTCTATTCCATACCACAACTCCGGGGCCAACAGAAGCAGATTATTACAAAAAAGTCATCGCAGACACAATTCCAGTGCATTGGTGTCGGTTCGCCGCCCCTAACACTACAGTGGCTTAAAAATAGTGTTTCACTCAATACTATCGATCGATATATTATTAGAGAAGAGTTGAAAAACGAGGAGAAAGTGTCGAATATTATAATAAATAACGCCATGAGAAACGATACGGCAATTTTCACATGTCTTGCAAACAATTTGTTTGGCACCGATTCCCTCGACATTGAAGTTATCATTCAAGAAGCACCTGATCCGCCAATTAATTTACATGCGCTCGAAATTGGCAGCAGATCTGCGACAATAGCCTGGAATCTAGAATATTCTGGTAATAGTGTTGTATTGAAACATAATGTGGAGTATAAGAAAAAGACAGGTATTCTTCATAATTTGTTACATTTATATTCATTACAGTTTGATATTTTGACATTTAGTGAAAATAATTTTTTAGACTTTAAAACTGTTAAATTTTCTCAATTCATATAATTTAACAGAATTTCACATTTTTTACAAGAATTCAATAAATATTATATGAGACTAAAAGTGTGTTAAAAATTACAATGGGTATTTTATTTTATTCACCCCTTCACTTAGGTATTACTAAACTCAAACAATAAATTAAATGCATTTATAGAGAATTCTTATTTAGCAGAATAATATAATTATATATATTCTGTGTTTTCTGATTTGAATTCTCTTTCTATGAATTAGTTGTTCAGAAATATTGAACAAATTTTTCAAATTAAGTTCTATGAAATAAATTATAGTTTTATAGAATATTTCATACAATAATAAACTACTTGTTTGTTGGGGAAAGAGATTTTGAAAATATTTTTAAAACCTTATTAGCAAACAATCATTTCATATACAGTAGTTTCAGATAAAAATATGATACATAACATGTTTAAGAGTTTTTAATTTTTTAAAAATAATTTTCTACACAAACAAATGGTACTCAACCGTAAAGAATGTTCTTTACGCACAATGAATGAGATATCATAGAGAATGTAAGGCATTGGAGGAAAATATTAGAGCGTTATATAAAGTTTAATTATAAATTGATAAAAATTATATATTTTTCGGCCTAATATTTTATGACAACAAAAGATTAATCGAATCGATAGGAGATGAATGGTTTGTCAACATTACTGTACGATATCTTATTATTCTATATATTTGTTTCAGAGATGTGAATATTCGTGAATAGAGGACAAGTCATATTTTGAATGATTGCCTCATATCGTATGATATGAAATAATTTTTGTTAGTTTTTTTCGATAAAAAGTTTTTCAAAATTAAATAAAATAAAGATATCATTTCGACTAAAAATAGGAAATTGGATACAAATTCTAATTTAATCAGCAAATTAGTTTTGTTATACGCACATGTACACTTTAATAAATCAGTGTATAGAATTTTTAATTTTGGAATGATTTTTGAAGTTTTATTTTAAAATCTATTAAATTTTAAGAATTGCAAGAAAATTGATATAGGTTAAATGATTTATATTCACACAGTCTTAAAAAATGATTGAAAATTTTAAAAATGCATTATATTTATCAATAAATAAATAAAATTGAAAGCCAACACTATTCTGACCTTGTATTTTACCATCATAAAATTCACGAAAATTCCCAACTTTAATATTCTATATAGTGAATGTCAGGCGGCTTATGAATATTATATTTATTAATATATTTTTATACATAAATTTGCATTAGCTTTGAGTAATAAAATTTTTTTCCTTATAAATAATTATATTTTTAATGAACCCATTATTACATATAAACATTACATTTGCTTCTAATTAAATGATTGATGAATTCATGAATTATGAAATGCATTCTTTAATTCAATTGATATGAAGAATCAATAATTTATATCAATTAAATACACAGATATATTCGTAGCCTTAAGTAGCTTAACAACAGTTTCTAACATTTTATCAGTAATTTTATTCCTAAGGCATAATAAAACTACAGAATATTCTCTCTTTATATTTATATTCTTAAGTCTATACAATGTCTTTATATATTTATACTAATAAATCCTTGGAGTGAAGACTAGTCATAGAGACAATAGGTATAAGAGAGTCTTGAAATACAAATAAAAATGGAATATATATTCTTTTGTTGACTTAAGAATTTACTAAAGCTATGATTATTCGTTATTAGTAGTCAGTCAGTGAATCGTATATTCCTATTATTTGAACGATGGTATTATACTATTTTATAATTGATTGCTTCATATCGTGCGATTTTATTTAAAAATTACTTTTAATCTTTTTAAGTTTGTGAATCAGAAAGTAGCTAAAGCATGCTAAAAATAAGTAAACAAACTGGTGATTAAATCAGGCACTACTAGAACAAAGTTTTAATGTGAGAAATGATAGCTATTATTTTGTAGTGCTAATAGTGCCTGTTTTAATCACCAGTTTGCTCACTTATTTCTAGTATGCTTTAGCTACTCTCTGCTATGAATGAGCTAAAGCTAGTAAAATTTAGAATACAACTTATTTTGTAATAGGAGTGGTTGGTTATCCTCTATTTAGAAATTCACAGAATTTCAAAATATAGAAGTCATATTCACATTGAATTCACATTTTTCAATATAATGCCTAAAATAACTTCAATTTTGAACATACAATGAACTCCAAACTTGTCTGAATCTATTAACTTCACGAATATTCACAACTTTAGACATTGGAGTTCTATGAATAATAGAATCGCTGGCTTTTTGACGCTCTTTTGGTTTTGTCTCTGTGTTTCTGTGCTATAAGTGATTGAATATTATAAGAAAAACAGAATAGAGAGGATTGAAGAGAGGAGAGAGAGAGAGAGAGAGAGAGTAGTGTTGTGTCAGAATATTCTCTAATTGATTGATTCATTGCCACCGAATCTATATTTCATTTTTTCGTCTTCTCATTCTCGTTGTGCAGAGCAATGGTTTGACGCATATATGACAAGTTCGACATCCAATTCCATAACAGTCACTAATTTATCGCCATTGACTGCCTATGATATTCGATGTCGAGTAGTGAATGAGATCGGGACCAGTGATTACAGTAATAGCATTAGTATCACCACAACAATGGAAGGTATTTCATAATCAGTCAAATTATATAACATTTTGCATCATATTTTGCTAATATCTTATACAATATTAAAGAATATTCTTAATCTTTTAATACCTTAACAAGGATGAGCAAAGATTTTAATAATGAGATTTCAGGAATAATACATAACTAAGGTGTATTAAGTTAACATGGTAGAAATCAAGAAACTTTTACAGTGAAGAAACTTGAGTACTCATTGAAGTGAATTATTAGTAGAATTTTATTAAATATGAAATTAAACAGAATTTTATATAGAAGTTTGGAATTTTATATTAATAAATATTTTTGGTTTTTTAATAAATATTTAAATTGACCAAGGGTAAGCTGAAAAGTTAATCAACAAGAGGTCAGAAAAAATTGACAGATTAAAAAAGGAAAATCGATTTTACATTCTTTCTTCTCTATCTTTTGCATCTTTTATCCACTTTATGTATCCCTGTTTTTAGCAGATTCTCTATGAATATTATATCTGAAAACTCTATTAATATCTTATCTGAAAAAATTAAATTATCGAATATGTTTTGACTGGTCTTTTTGTGCTTGTCTTGTGATGGATAGCGCCGTCAGTCATACCACAAGATGTGCTTTGTGTGGCACTTGACTCTAAATCAATCAAAATCTCGTGGAGTATTGTTAGCCTTAAATCACAAATAATAGATGGTTTCTATATTGGATTCAAACCATTCGCATCTCAGATGCCGTTCACTTATAAGACAATGCAGACAACTGGTGGCACCGATACTGCCAATGCTATCGGTAGCCAAACATCCAATAGCGACCAAATGACCAGCAAATATGAATATAATATCGATTCATTGGCCAGACGTACGAAATATATGTAAGCATTCAAAAGTGTCAAATGCATAGTCCCTTTCCTGTCACACAATTCCTTCTATTTATTTGTCCTTTTGATTAGGAATTAAATCTGAAATCTCTTTAAAAAAATAGTTTCATATTTCATTAAATTGAATGTTTAAAATATTAAAGAATTTATTGTTGTTGAAATCTTTAATAAACTAAACTTAAGAAGATGTGACATTTGACAGAAAAAACTTTGAAATCCATTAATATTTTTTTAAAATTATATTTCAAGTCTTGTTAAATATAAAGTTTTAGACTTTCAATATAAACCTGGATGACAAAAATACTATGTTTACCGGATCAAAAATATATCCAGCTCTAATTATTTATGGTGAATTAAGAAAGTATATTTGAAAGCATAGCAGAATTCAGATAAAATGTGATACTATTTAGGAGAACTTCTATAGAATATTTTTAGTTAACACTCGTTTAGAACTCTATTGGTAGTCCACAACACCTGCATATTAGACAAATGGAATAGTTTAGTCAATTTTATCAAATAATATTTAAGCCTTGGGCCCATGATCCAGGACTACCAACAGCTAAACGAGTGGAATGACAACATACCGATTCTAATTTTATTATAGCCAAATAAACTAAAATAGTCAGATATGAACATTGTAAAATTGTAGCTCAATTCAATTGTTGTTATTTCAAGTCTAACAATAGCCAGGGTTCAGATGGACATTAAAATTTGCAGTTTTCTCAATTTTAAACTATAATTAAGATCAAGATGTGTAGACTGACAAGATCCTAGTGTGCCCTCGTGAACCTAGGTGATAAATTCTGAGGGTTAAATCCTGTAACAATATATAACTTGACAGGTTTTATAGTGTTGAATAATCAATTAACCCAACAATATATATATATCATTGGAAAGCTTATGGCGTAACAAATTAAACGGTATATAACACTGGTCTGACCATTACCGTCGGTATCACCGCCGCGCTGGCCACTCACCGCAGAAGAATAATTCTAATAGCAATTTACTCGCTATTGAATAAGCTTTCCAATGATATATATATTGTGGGGTTAATTGATTTTCAAAGACTGTAAATCCAGTTAAGTTATATAATGTTATAGCATTTAACCCTCAGAATATTTCACCTAGTCTCATCAGGGAACCGTAGTATTTTGTCAGTCTATATATTTTGATTCTGATTATAGTTTAGAATTGAAAAACAGCACATTTTAATGTCCATCTGAACCCTGGCAATTGTAAGAGCATACTGTATAATTTTTTTTATATTAGAAAATAATAATAGACTTGTTATTTATAAGGAATCGAAATTATTTTTTAACAAACTCAATGAATATTATAAATACAGTAATGCTTTTCTATTTCTTATTGATTGCTGAATAGATTGTGAATTACTTGTTTATTAATTTTAATTATTTGTTCCCTTCAATCATAAGTTTGCTCAAGTTTTCTAAAAACTTCAACAGTACTTCACTTAAACAAACATTTTGCAAAATATAATTATTATTACATTTTCATTGAAATTAGTGTTTTGAGAGATAAAAATCTATTTTCATCTCTCATAACAGACAAAATTATTAATGAATACCAAGAGTTTAAGTGCACTTTTCATAACAAATAAAATTTTTGCATTAATTAAATTTTAATGTTTTTTTTATATTTGTTGAGAATATTAAGAGAAATTGCAGTAATAATAAAAATTTGCAATTCATTTCTTTAGGCATTGTTACTTCTTTTTGTTGTAGCTTCAATTGTTTTCTGTTTTAGTAATTTCAATAATGTTAATGTGAGGGTTAAATTCAGAGCTTAATCCATAATTAATTCTCTATAATTCATTTCAGAAAAAGCAATATTTTTTTAAATACTTTATATATCAACTTATATTTATTAAATTTTTTTAATCTAGATAAATATAAATTATAAATTTAGTAATATAAAATCAATTCACAAAATATAAAAAAAGTTATACTAATTTTTATAGAAATTAACAAAATATTATAATCAGGAGTGGCTAAGGTTATAGATAAAGCAAATATATTTCAGTCTTACCATACTCTCGATCCCTGCATTTCTCATATTATGCTTAATATTATACCCTCTAACTATTTAGCAATAAATATCCTCCTATACCCCCTCTGTCTGGACAGAGCTTGGCCACCTCTGATTATAATTTTGCAAATCTTTAATGTATTTGACTTTACGAGAGACATTCTAACAAATAATTTTAGTTTTACGATAAAACTAGAAATTGTCAATAGCTATTTGTCAAAATTCCTCAGTTGTTGTGCAACACTGTTAAACAAATTTTATTAATTATTTAAAATTATTCTACAAAACTCTTCTACAGTAATAAAAGTTTATAAAAAACAAGATTAATCAAAATCTCATTAAAATCTCAGACAAATTCATTGAAATTGTTAGACACACAGAGAGGGAAAAAAAAGAAATAGAAAATTAATTTATTTTTTTAAAAACTAACAAAAAAAGAAGAAGTTTTACATTTGTCTCCTTTTTCCCCTGCATTGACTGAATACGTGAATAATAAATTATTTTATATAATAATAATTTCAAATAAATCAATGAAAAACTAAAATATGAAAACTTTTTTTTTAATGTAAATGCAATTTATGCACAAAATTCTCACTCATTTTTTCTCTCTTCTCCCACTCTATCCCCTGTCCTATCGATTTAGATTTATTGTACAGGCGTTCAATAATGTAGGCGCTGGGCCTACCAGTAAAGAAACTACTGCTGAAACATTCTCTAATGGTAAGCGCCCTATCCATCCCTATATACACGAAAGAACATTATGTATTAGATATTTTTTGTGATCGATATTTTATTAATGCAAGTCTTGTGCTCTGCTCTCAGACTTACACACATAATCTCTTACACCACAAGCAAAGCAAAAAAAGAAATTGAAGAAAAAATAACTTTCTTCTGATACAAAACATATAGAAATAGAGTGTATTGAGAGTCCAAACACTTTAATGTGAATGTCTTATTGTATTATTATATCAGAAAATCCTTAACAAAACATTATATAAATATAAGTTTTTATATATGATATGTCAGACCCGCCCGAGGCTCCCATCGTTAAAGTCGATAGTCTGGCCACCAGTGATGCAACGCTGACGTGGGAAATGGTTCAGCACAGGGACGACGGCAATCAAGTTGTGGATGGATTCATAATCAGCTATCGTAGTGACGGCACCGGCAGTGATACTGGTCTACAGTGGGAAACAATACAATTGACGCGTCAGCATAAAAGCTATGTCCTTAGAAACCTGAGATGTGGCACATCTTATATTATTAAGATTGAAGCCTTCAATGAAGTCGGCACCGGTAGGCCGAGTGATGAACTGCGTTTCTCGACAAATGGAAAAGGTATATGTTTTGCTTTTCCCTATTCCCTCTTTCCTTATAATATTTTATCAAGTTGATAATTGATAAAGATAAAAACAAAATACACTAGATGCAATTCTCAAAATAATTTTTTTATTTTAGAATTTTTATAACTTTAGTCATTTTTTGGGAAATATTTGATTTTTATGAAACAATTTTACCTAGTTTCACTAAAATTTCAATTTTCACTCAAAAAAAACCGCGTTTTGCTGATAAAAATCAACTTTAATCGGTAAACCCTACGTAAAACCCTATAAGCTATTTTGCCATTTTCCTCCTTCTCCTTCTTTGAAATATCAAGCTTGGGCACCCATGAATTTTTCTATTCGCTTATCTGTAATAAATGTGATAAAGCCTCATTTTTTCTGATAAAATACAAGATGCTCAGACCCATTATATTTGCAACTAATGTATAGAAATTTTATTTTGCAACTAAAATCCAATATTTAGCCACTGGCTATGAAAGGATAGCAGCTGTTTGTCAATTGAATTAATTGAAATAATTTTAAAATAAATTGTTTTTAGAATAATATTTATAATTTATTTTAGAATGTTATGATTAGTATTTAATATTAGCTCTGCTTATCTAAATGTCAAGCATAGCTCCCGGGCTGATTTTAGAGAATATCGTATAAAAATAATTGCAAAGTTTTTAAATATATTAAATATTAAAAAAAAGTCATTTGTTTACAGAATATTCAATAGAAAATTCTGCAAAATTTTATACAAATTTTTTGTGTGTTTTAAGAATATTTTAATAGTTTTGTGATTGTTTAACAGCACCCATAGCTCCAGATCGGTCGCTATCATTCACACCAAACATCACATTTGTTGTACTACACCTGAACCGGTGGTCAGACGGCGGCTGTTCTATCAGTCACTTCGTAATCCAATATAAACCCCGTTTACAGACTGATTGGATACTACACTCGAATCATATACCGGCCGAACAGAACAGTGTAATAATACCTGAGCTAACCCCTGGCACGTGGTATGACGTGCTTATGTCAGCTAAAAACGACGCCGGAGTTACTGAACACGAGTACCAAATGGCAACGTTGACAGTGACTGGTGCCACAGTTGAGCCCCTGTCCGTATACGACAGGCCAAAGTCGTCATCGCTATTCGAAGACCCGATGATTCTAATACCGGCCTTCTGTGCAATTGTTGTCCTAATAGTAGTGAGTTGTGCCACAGGTTTTATACTTCTATGGAAGTCCAGGGAAGACGTGGCCACTACTGACTCATGTAAGTCAACATTTTATTTAAATCAGTGGTTGGCAGAAAAGGGAGAGGACTATGAATATCCCTGTAATCTGTTAAAAGATTCATTTACACCTATACTTTGCATCAATCGGTTATTTCCCGGAGCATTCAAATAAGAATTAATCGTTTAAATTGATTAAAATCTGAGCATAAATTGAATGAATCTTGTGAAATTATTTCAAAACTTGCCCAGATTCTAAAGATTTTGTGGCAATTGATTTATTCAAAATACGCTTACTAAATTCTTAACAATAACTAAGTAGTTCTTTTAATTAGCCTTTTATATTTGTTTATATGAATTAAAGTGAATTGTGTACTGTAAGTTCGGTATTTAAGATTGACTTTTAAACTTATATTCCGATTATTGAATTGCAAATTGAAATAATGAGCCAGGGTTATTGACCATACTGTATCTGTTTCCATTTGGGTTTATATTCTTATCCTTTTGTATTCTCATTACATCAGATTCTTATTCACTAATTTATTAAGACTTTGAGTATATATAAAATTAACCTTATGGGCAATAAAAAAACGGTAGCAGGACAATTCATCGTGGAAAACATCGTGGAAAAATTCATCGTGAGACGATCCATCGTCAATTAAATTTGGTTATTAATTACACTAGATCAATAGTATTAATTAATTTTTATTTAATCTAGGTTAGTTTAGGTTAGGTAAAATACTATGCGAGCGGTAGCGAGCTAATTACTATTGAAATTTAGCCGAATTTAATTGACGATGAATTTTCCCCACAATGATTTGATCAACGATGTTTTGTACCACGATGAATTTTCCCACGATGTTTTGTAACACGATGAATTTTCCCACGATGTTTTGTAACACGATGAATTTTCCCACGATGTTTTGTACCACGATGAATTTTCCCACGATGTTTTGTACCACGATGAATTTTCTCACGATGATTTGATCCACGATGTTTTGTACCACGATGAATTTTCCCACGATGTTTTGTAACACGATGAATTTTCCCACGATGTTTTGTACCACGATGAATTTTCCCA
>JAQFXN010000982.1:0-17288 GCA_034693365.1 Liacarus xylariae
ACGTAGTTTTGGCAATATTCTGTAAAATTCTATTTAAATTCTTAGATAAATAACGGAATTTTGTCACATTCTATCTATATTGTCAAGTTTTATTAAATTCTTACAGAATACATCATATTTTGCCTGAATTCTGTCATATTCTGTTATATTCTTGCAGAATTAGTCAAAAATCTGTTAAAATACGTCATTTTAAATTAAATTCTCTAAGAATTAGACTATTGAAAAATGCATCTGCTCGGATTTTAAAATTTCATCTGCCCGAATCCGTTATGCACTAATTATTAGTAATAATTCATAGTCAATGATGTATGAAGATTAAAATAATGATGATTTTGACCTTCTTAATCTCTATGTTTCGAACTTAAATACTATTTTAGCGCATACTTTCAGAGGTGAGTTTTTTTCCAAAATAGCTACCGGAATGGAGTATGGTGAAAATTAACAGAAAGTATGGGCTAAAATAGTATTTAAGTTCGAAACATAGACATTAAGAAGGTCAAAATCATCATTATTTTAATCTTCATACATTATGTTTGTCTTTTTTGTGACCAGTTTATACAGAATTTCGACTACTTTAGCAATAATTCATAAACTGTGAACATTTTTCACATGTATTAAATATTATTTTACCATTTTTTCATAGAATTTAATCAATTTTATAAAATATTCTTAATTACTAATTACTATCTTTGAATTTGAACCAGGGGTTGCCAAGGTCAGCCGAGTAATAAAGATGGGGTATTTTGACCAAATTTTCATTGTATTAAGGCTTCATTATTCTAAAATGCTCTTGGAAGGAGCAATATTAAAGGCATGTTTTTATATATTGCCTTTGTTATAGAGGGTATTCAGTACTGATCCTTTTCTTACCTCAGTCAAAATATGATAATAGGACGGAAAGTACATACAAACAAGAATGATCATTAATATATATTACTTCGCTTTCCCAGTAAAATATTTAGTGGTTCTTAGGCTCCCATCCTATAGAAATATAATTAGTTATCATTGCATTGGAGGCTTTCATCAATAGAATTGTAATAGTTTCCCATTGCATTTGAGGCTCATCCCATAGATGTTTAATAGTTTCCCATTGCATTTGAGGCTCATCCCATAGATGTTTAATAGTTTCCCATTGCATTTGAGGCTAATCCCATAGATGTTTAATAGTTTCCCATTGCATTTGAGGCTCATCCCATAGATTTGTAAAAGATTCCCATTGCATTTGAGGCTCATCCTATAGATTTTTAATAGTTTCCCATTGTATTTTAGGCTCATCCCATAGATTTTTAATAGTTTCCCATTGCATTTGAGGCTCATCCCATAGATTTTTAATAGTTTCCCATTGCATTTGATGCTCATACCATAGATTTTAATAGTTTCCCATTGCATTTCAGGCTCATCCCATAGATTTTTAATAGTTTCTCATTGCATTTGAGGCTCATCCCATAGATTTTTAATAGTTTCCCATTGCATTTGAAGCTCATCCCATAGATATTTAATAGTTTCCCATTGAATTTGAGGCTCATCTCATAGATTTTTAAAAGTTTCCCATTGCATTTGAGGCTCATCCCATAAATTTATGATATTTTACCATTGCATTTGAGGCTCTCATCCCATAGATTTGTAATATATTCCCATTCATTGGAGGCTTTTATCTCATATATTTGTAATATATTCCCATTCATTGGAAGCTCTCATCCCATATATTTGTAATAGATTCCAATGCATTGGAGGCTCTGATACCATATATTTGTAATAGATACCCATGCATTGAGGGCTCCCATCCCATAGATTTTTAATAGATTCACATTGCATTGGAGGCTCTCATTTCATAGATTTGTAATAGATTCCCATTCATTGGAGGCTCTCATTCCATAGATTTGTAATAGATTCCCATGCATTGGAGTCTCTCATCACATAGATTTGTAATAGATTCCCATTCATTGGAGGCTCTCATTCCATAGATTTGTAATAGATTCCCATTCATTGGAGGCTCTCATCCCATAGTTTTTAATAGATTTTCATGCATTGGAGGCTCTCAACCCATAACTTTGTAATAAATTCCCATTGCATTTGTGACTCATCCCATAGATTTTTAATAGATTTTCATGCATTGGAAGCTTTCATCCCATAAATTTGTAATAGATTCCCATTGCATCCCAGATATGAATGGGTGGTAGGTAGGGGTGGCGATACTCATATCTTTAATAATAAAGAAGATATGGATGGGTGGTAGGTAGGGGTGGTAATCATATCACTGAGTGCTTGGAACAGTTGTCTGTGGAATATGTGGGGGTGCGGTGGTGAGGGTGATGGTGGAAACGAATATATATACTTATTTTTCTTCGAAAGCGGAGTTAAAAAGTTGAAATTCTCTAGATATTGTTATATATAAAGTAGAATCTATACTAATTTTATGGTCAATTTTATGCTAAATCTTTTATGGGTAGAGATCGCAGTAGTATTTCCGTAGTGTTGACATTGAATTCAATTATTTGCCCTATATTTATGAACATGTTTAATTAATAGAAGTTATTACAGTATGAACTTATTGCAATTATTTAGGCACAGGTCGCACACGTAGAGTGACTCGAGCTGAGTGAGAGTGAGAGCGCGTATGGCTCTGAACGCTGACGAGTGAGTAGTAGTGCTATAATAGTTGAATATGAATGCTATGATTGCAATCATGCGGTCGTTTATGCAATCAGTTGTATGGGAAGTGTGTCTGCAGTAGACCTGAGAGTGAGTGACAGTAGAGCTGTTGGCCATTCACTGCTATATTCCTTAAAACATACTTTTGGTCTACTTTTGATTTATTTGACTTCAATTCATATCAATTGTATTTCAATTCGAGTCAATACAACACTATTTCAATACAATAACGATATCTTTTGGACTTTTACTACAATTAGTTGTTGTAATAAAAAGCAATACATTTATCAGCTTTTTATCAAATTATACATTCATTTAATAATTAACAACAAAATTGTTATTTTATGTTATTTTAATCGTAATTTAGATTAATTTTATTATTTAATAAATTATTTATTAAGAAATGTTAATTAAAGAGTTGTAAGTATTGTATGAATTGATTTAATCAATGATTAGTTATAACAGAAAACAAAATATTTAATAAAACCGGTATTTAATGAGATTTAATGATTTGCTTAATTGTGTTTACAGTCGCGTCACTTTACCCCTGACTGTGGAAGAGGTGAATGATATTCTGGCTATAATTGATTTAATTCTGACATAAGTGTGTGTCCATTGCAGTACCAAATCGGACAGTTATTCTCTGTGGCCGAGGCCTCCAAGAACGAGACGGGAGGGGGAGAGGGCGTACAGGTGGTGAAGAACGAACCCTTCGATAACTATCCACTATTGGGGGGCAAATTCTCCAAAGGACAGTACACTTACAAGATATACCACTTGGCCAGGTATGCCTTGTGCTCATAACATCGTTTATCATTCACACCATTTTGTAGTCTAAGCCCTCACTTAACTGATCCTTATTTTTGCCGCTAATGAGTCACAAATGCTTTGAATTGTATTTATTAATTATTTTGTCGTTTATTATATATGTATTGAATCACACGAAAGCATTTCTTTCTTTTCCTTATATTCCTATAAAATTAAATATATTTTTAGTGCAAAACTATAATTAAATGCAATTCATTGAAAATTATCCTTTAATTGTTGTGAATTGACAGCAAAGTCCCAACATTTGTCAAATTCCTGGCACCGAAAGGGTCTCTTGAGATACATGAAGAGGCCTGGAATGCATATCCCTATTGTAAAACTGTTATTACAGTAAGTATTGGTTTAATAACTTAAATATATTTAATTAATAATTATGTTTGTCTTCAGAATCCGGATTACATGAAAAACAATTTTCACATCACTATAGAGACAATGCATTCTCCAGACAGAGGAACACAAGAGAACGCACATGAGTTGCCGCCCGAGAAGCTGAAGAACAGGGAAGTCCTCTTCATTGACATCGCAAACGATAATGTATTGACAAAAGTATGAAAAATGAATGGCTTTTGTAATGAATTGAATTGAATATCGATTTGTGTTTAGGATTACAAGGAATCTGAAGACCCGACGAAAGTTAAATCTCAAAAGACAGGAAGGGGTCCTCTCACTGGCAAATGGGTGGTACGTCCACTCTTTCAATTGTTTGACACAATTCTAATGAATAATAATTTAGGAATCGGCTGATCCAGTGATGTGCGCCTATAAGTTAGTTACCGTTGAGTTCCGATGGTTTGGATTCCAGAATAAAGTCGAGTCATTCATCCAAAAGGTTTGATTGAATTAATAAAATAAATTACAATTAATTTGAATGAAATCTATTTTTAATGGAACGGATAGACGGAAAAGCGTATATTTTTAAATTTTCACCGCCAAGTGTTCTGTTGGATCGATCGATGGCATGGCTTAACAATGCAAGACATAAGAGATTTAGAGGACAAAACCAAAAAAGAATTGGATGAGGTATGGCATCAGTTAATCAGTTTTCTAATCAATTTATTTGAATCCCAATTGTATTTTGTTTTATAGCAACGAAATAAGGGTTTAGTGAGAGGAACACAGGGCGACGATTAATAATAGAGAAATTGAATTAACAGTAATTTTAAAAAATAAAAAATTCAGCAAAAATTTTATGCCAACAGAAAAATTATGTTAAAATCAATAATAAATGTTTAGATAAATGTTGAAAAAAAATATATTTAATTTTCTTAAAATTTAAGTCAATATAAATCTATTTAATGGCGGATTTAATCAAACAAAACAATACGAAAGCATAAAATTATTTTAACGCGAAATTAATGCCATTTTATTAATTAATATTTAATTATAATATAAGTGAATCTAATATTTAAAAATTGAGTGAATAATGCGAGTCATTGTGTGAACATATTTTACAAAATTTGTTCGCAAACGCCCATAAAATTTGGTTAAATTCGCACAAAAGCCATAAATTTATGCCTAATTTTGAAGGCATTGAGTCTTTCATTAATTTTCGGGTTAAGAAAGTCTTGATTTTGGCGTTTGATTTGTTTTTTTAATCACAATATTTACGAAAGAATTAGATTTTAAGAAATAAAAATGAAAAATATTGTCAACAATTGAATCAAATTTTTTTTCGATAAGTTTTTTTCTATTATATATTAAGTTTTAGATTTTTGTTATAATTTGAATTCAAACTCAATTTATTGAATGAAAGTGTGAAATGCATTCCAATTCTTATTTAAAAAACTGTATTCCTATCATAAAAATTATTCGAAAAATTGATGTAAATTTTAAAACAAGAAATATTCATCCATTTAAATGTGTGATTAAATTATATTTGAAGTATTAATTTAAATGTATTTCAAGTCATTAATTGCTTTATTGAGTTATTCTTTTCGGAGTTTAAACTCGTTTTTTCTTTGATAACTGTTTTTTAATACTTTGTTTGGCTGTCATTGACTTAAATTTTTTTAAACAATTATTAAAATTCTATTAGAATTATAATTTTTTTATTAAATAAATTATTAACCTATTGTTCAAATGATGTAAAACACAAGTGTCGACTCTATAAACATATGAACTAATCAATTGAATGAATTAATTGGATAAAACAGTTATTACTATTTCATCGAATATGCGAAGCAATAAAAAAAACTAATCGATTAAAAACATTAAAGTTATTGAATTAAAGCATTAAATTATTCTCAAATTTCCATTTCATTTAAGTAATAATTTATAAGTAAGGCATTGAAAAATAGGCATTTATCAACCCCTCTATAGGTGCCCAAATAAGCATGAAGAAGTAATTATCAAATAGTCGCTTAAATAAGCATTTATATTTTCATAAATGTAGTTTTTAATAAAAATTATTTTTATCATTAATACAATAAATTGTTTGTGGGTTTCTTCTTCAAACTCAAACGGTAAACACTTAAAATGAATTTATAAGGGGGAGAAACTTCGCTTGACTCTTACCACAACTAAAATACTTCCTAAGTTCTTAGTTAGCAGAATTTTATCAAATTCTTGCAGAATTTATCATAATTTGCCTGAAATCTGTCAAATTCCGTTACATTTTTGAAAAATTAGTCGAGATTTGATTAAATTGTCATTTATAATTAAATTCTGCAAGAATTTGACGATTACAAAATACCCCGTCATATACTCCCATGTGATTTTAAGGCTCTTATCAATACCCTAAAACCCCTGACTTTGAAGTTATTGCCCATCCCTAAAATAGACACTTATATGTGAAATAGGTAGTAACGTCCCAAATATTCATTTATAGGCAAAATAAAACTTGTTTAAAATGCTTCTAAGTATGTGATTGTTATGCATACCAATTCTGGAAGTGGGCCTATGAACCGGCAAAATAGTCCCCATAGGTTAAAATCAATGCACTACTTATTACTAATAAGTGATTAATAGGTTTAGGAATTATTAAAAACAATTTTATTTTCTTAATTATTAATCTCTCATTCGATTACAGAACTAATAAAAAAATATCTCAATTTTCGAATTAAGACGATTTATAAGTTATAAATAAATTATTGATTAATAAAAATAAAATTAGAGATTAATGTGAAATAAGCAGAAAGAAAATGAGAAATTAATATTCAAATTGGGTTTTATTGTGTCATATCATAAGAAATTGTGGATTCATTGATACATAATTTGCTTTCAAGACGTAAAAACTCGTCTAAAAATTGGTAAATAAAAATGATTTTTCAATGAAAAACTAACTGAAAAAGTGACTCAATTTGTCGATTTGTTTTATAATAATTATAATTTAAAAATACAACATTTGATTCATTACTGGTATATAAGGAGTATATATTTACAGATTATTGTAAAGTATCTAATAGTATATAATATAATGTAAATTATTCGTCAATATATTCAATAATACATCAAAATTAACTAATTATTTCCAAATTCTAATATATTTTACAAATAAGTGTCGATTCGTCTCTCAATTTATCAAATAATCGAATATAATATTTGGTTAAAATCTAATTTCAAAGAGTATTCATTCTATAACTTCCAATAAAATACAATATTTACACAATTTATGACCGTTTTGTGCAGTTTATCAACACTTCCACAAAATTAATTTTTAAAATTATAGATTAATTTTCTTCAATATGACTCACATTTCATGACATGATTTATTTACAACTTATGAGAGATTCGTGTAATGAATGTCTTTTTTGAATATAATCTTAAATAATTTGTATTAAATATCATACTTCGAGGTGTTTCGGCATATTTGCGGCGATGAACGGCTCGCTCCACATCCGCTTCAGATCGCCCTAAGTATTAATTACCGGTAATTCAGACAAATAGTCAATATATAAGCTTTCAGTACCAAATCATACATTTGCTTCTTTTGATGCACTTTTAAGAAGCAGTGAATGGAATGTGAATTTGAATGTGTTCTTATTTTGAAACTCACGTTACGATTAAAGAAACACTGGCTTCACATTCCATACACTGCTTCTTAAAAGTGCATCAAAAGAAACAAATGTAGGATTTGGTACTGAAATCCGTATATATGCTGAATCCGGGAATACCTTAATATAAGCCATTGTCAAGAGTGGAAGTAAAGTGAATGGAACTAAATAGAGAAGTGCCGGCTGTGCGGCTTTGAATACTTCACTCGACACCGTAGCTGTCAATAGACCTGCAATACAAGCGCTTATTAATAAGTAGTTAATGTCATAAATCAATAGGAAATATACCGAAAAAATAACCGATGAGTGAACAGTGAAAATAAGTTATTTTATTGAAGTGATTGGGCGGCGGAACACCCGCTTCCACAGAATTCAATTGTGCCCTTTTGTAAGCGTCATATCTGAGTACAAAACATAGCAATAATCCGGGCATAACCTGAATGTACACAACGTGTGAACAAAATAATGAATAAATTAATTAATATTGGCTTTTATGTCGAGTCATGTCATACAATATCTCCCAGTCCTAACATAGAGAAGTGGCCGTTGTTTTGCATACTCGGAAATATCAGTTTTCCGGGCAGTGATAGCTTTGGTGGTTCTTTCACTCCATTTAAATGAAGTCTTTTCGCTACGATTCCGACCGGATTGTCGGCTGTTTTTGTGGCCACCCGTACCTGATTTGGTCACAAATTGTTAGACAATTTATACAATTTTCAGACAATTATTAGAATTAGAATTGAATGCAATTAATTAAACCATTAATGTTATGATAACAACATTATGTAATATATATTAATATAAAGTATGTTTTGCTAAAAATGAATATCAAGTGACTTACCATAACATTAGAACTGAAGATATAAGAGGAGAAGAAGACCCAAAAGACGTCATATATAAGTAGACCCGTCAGGAGTAGTGTTGAGACCTTAAGACTTGGCAGTCGAACAAAAGCTATAAACGCGACGCAGAGACCCATTCCCATGGCATCCATGAGAAGCCAATGTCCGGTAAGAATCCAAATGCAGACTATGGTTACCGATAATGAAAAAGAGACCAATTCTGCGGCTGTGAAACGACCGCATATCCCAAATGATATTCTGAATAAATAAATAGTGTTTTCTATTACTCAAATACAAACTCGAGTTCAAAGACTCACTTCTTTTTGTCAGTACAGGGCCTCAGTATGTATTGACACATAGGAAGTAATAGAAACGCCAAAGCAATCGCTGCTATGACTGAAGCATTGGAATGCAATTCATGTAAATAATTAATAATTTATGTAATAAACAGTTTGTTTCAGACAATAGACTCACTCGCAGTACAAATCGCAAAAAGCATTTGCATTGAATCGAAAAAGAAGAACATTATTAGAAGAGAAACGGATGCACCCAATGGCAGACATAAGGCTTGCATTGTGTCCAATGTCTGGACGTCTGAACAATTATAGCAAATCATAAACTATTAGTAAAACATTTTAATTGATTTCGATTTACAATCAGTACTCAAACAAATACTGATTGCAATTAAATAAATCATTAAATTTCAAATCAAAAATCAAATGAATATTAATTTAAATACTAAACTGTTTTCACTATTTTGAATACCGGAGTCCTTTTCTTTTTGTTTGGCCTCCTCTTCCATATTCAAAGATCTATTGTATAAAACAATTAATGGATTAACAAATGATTACAGAATTTAATGACTGGTTTTGTACCGAAAGCTGCCGTAGACTATGAGTAACATTGATATCAGAAATGTTGAGACTCTCGAGGAATCGACTAATGAATACATCCTATAATTGATTTTAAGGTAAATTCAATAAAATTTAGATCAAAACAAGTAATTAGTTTTAATTGAAGTAAACGTCAAAAACAATACAAACCATTGAAATTCACTCATATTTGTGGATCAAATGATAATATAATGATTCAAAAAATTGTCAAATTTTATGATTAAAACTAATTTGAAAAGACATCAATTATTTAATGACAATTAAAAATAATTTGAGTGAAAAAAGAGGACAAAAATGATAACAAAGTTAACGAAGTTTTTGTTGTTTTGTTTATATTTTAAATGACAATCAAATAATGGCTTAAATATTGACAAAACAACACATTTTTCACAATTAATTTCTCATATTTTATGCTAAAAAATAATTTAATGATTTAATTATAAATAAAATGATTATTAAATGGATTTTTAATATTTAAATATAATATCAAAATAATAATAGTTTTTAGTGAAAGACATGATTTAAATGAGTAAATGATGTCTACGTTTGCAAACCTCTGCTTCACTTCAATTCACATCAAAACTCAATCTCTATTCACACAAAACACAAAAACACTTCTCATTCATACAATACATATAACACTTAAATGCAAGACTTAAGTTAGTCTACGTTACTCTAACGTTAAATAAAATAATATTGTGTTTGAATGAATCAAAAACTCGAAACAACTCTTCTCTCATTCAGTTCAATGAAATAACAAGAAGTGTTGCCTTAAAAGACGTAAAGAAAAAATACAATTTTCAAACACCTGCTTCCCTGTGCACTAATCACACTTAAGTATTATATAAAAAGTTCATTTTGACTAAACTTCAGTTGTGCTTACCCTCAAAATACAGAATAATTGCATAATAGTTGTGAGTCGGTTATAATGCACCTAATTGTACAGCACTTGTAAAGTAATTGCACCAATTTGTATAGATTCTGTGAATTATGGATGAGCAGGTAAAAGAAAATATTGGCACAGGGTAGGATATATTAGGCACAAATTTTAGTACAAGGTTAGATTAGGTTGGATTGAGTATTTTCAAGTAACAAAATTTAGTTGACAATTTGTTTTGAGTACAAACTGATAGATTTGTAATAGAGATGGACAATAGGAAGTAAAGCCAAAATACCCTCCTGTCCCCGAAAAGTGACCAAAATACTCCCTGTGATGAAGAAAAAACGAGGACCTCCTTATCATTTTGACAAATATTGTAGCATAAATGATGCCGAAGACGCCGTTTTTGGAATATTTTGTGAAATTCTGCCAAAATATCCATCCCCTCCACTGTGATGAACAAAAACGAGAAATTAGTAACCCCTCATGTAGAAATTTTTGAAATATTCTCTGAAATTTTATCTAAATTCTTAGAAAAATAACAGAATTTTGCAAAATTTTTGATAGTCTTAATGTGGTCAAATTCTGTTAAACTACTTCATTTTTAATTAAATTCTGCAAGAATTTGACAATTGCAAAACACTTCACTCTATACCCTCTATAACTTTGAGGCTCTTATCAGTACCCTATACCTCCCGGCTTTTATTAACAAAATTACACCAAATTGGAAATTTTTAGGGAAGTATAGAATTCTATCAGAACCATAAACTTGGGCAACAATTTGATTTCAAAACAAGAGATTTTATTTATCAACAAAAGTACTTTATTTCTAGTAAATAGAAGTGATGGTTTAAAATAGTTATGGCCAAGAGGATATAGATAAAAATCTCTGACTCTTTTCAAAATACAGTATGTTTTATATATTTGAAATAATTTTTAAAAATAAATTAATATTTTTATTTTGAATATAAAACTTTTTCATTTAAATAATTATTATTTCGATTACTTTTATTGATATTTATTATTAATCGATAAATATTTGAATCGATTGTTAAATAATTTCCAAATTTGTTTAAAATATAATTTTGAGACAAATGTTGTTTTCAATTCTTGACTAAATAGTGAGACTTGTATTCACTCGTCTTTGAGATCGAGATTGCGATCGATTTGAGTCGAGTTGAGAGCTGTTGTCCAACAGTTCCCGTCTCAGCCAAGTGTAGAACTGACTGTTCTCTAGTTCACTGACCACACAAGCACTCAATGCACTCTTGTGTTGACTCATTTTCCACATTTCCTGCCAACTGTTGGTCAACGGGTTATAGGACTCGACCTCTGCTATGGTTGTCGTTCCCTATAATGGCATTCAATTGAAATCAATTAATCAATTAATGACTCATTTCTATCACAATTGCATACATTGAAGCCTCCGATGACATACACCAAGTTCTCCATTACAGCGCTGGCAAAGTTGGAACGGGGAGTAGTCATGTCCGCCATGAGTGTCCACTTCCTAGTCTTGGGCTCATATCTCTCTAAACTGGTCTGTCGTGTGATTCCATCGTTGCCTCCGATTGCGAACAAGTATTTGTTGTCGAACTCAACCAATTGGACTCCACTTCGCGGACGATTCATATGAGTTATAAGAGTCCACTCATTAACCGATGGGTCGTATACTTCAGCGCTGTTTAGAACTTCACTGCCTTTGAGAGCAAAGAGTAGTGAAAGCATGGAATCAGTGATTAAAGCATAGAATCAATCAATTGTTAACAAACCGTTGAAACCGCCGACAATATAGACCTTTCCGGCCATAGAAGTCGCGGAGGCATCACTTCTTTGGTGATTCATATGTGCGATGAATTGCCACTGATTTGTGTTGACGTCATATCTCTGTTAGGAATAAAAGTAAAGTAAAGTAAAGTAAAGTAGTTTTGATTTAAATATTGAATACAAGACTCACTTCTGCTGAACTCGTTCTCACATTTCCATCAAAGCCTCCCTTTATTTGAGTAGAGAATCGAAAGTTTTTAAAAATTAATTAATTCTAATATCAATTAATTGCATAACAACTGCATTCATACCATTGCATATATGAGTCCATCGCAGAGAACAACACTTACATAACATCTGAAAAGAATGAGAAATAAATGATTGAAAATCAAAACCATTTAAAGTCATTTAAAGCCATTAAAGCCTTTGGTGTCAAACCGGGAGCAATGCATACACGACTTCTCTGTCCACGTCTTCTCAATTGGATTGAATGCAATGACAGAATTGAAGTGTTGTCTTCCCTAAGGTTTGAATACAAGATATTATTTGTTTAATTAAATTGCAGTCCATTTGAAACAATCAATAATTACATCAAAGCCTCCGATTATGTAAACCAAACCATTGAAATAAACTGATCCGTGATATGCGCGATAGGGAGCGAACCTACAGGAGTGGCACAGGTATTGCATATAATTATGTGTCAATCACTCAATTACTCAATATATCTGATCAACGGATCAAAGCTAAGCCAGTCTTACACTAAACTCTGATTGTCTATTGTGTACCACTTATTCACCCGACAGTCATAACTCTCCAGAATATTGGTTGCGTTGGAAGCACTCCAACCGCCGAATACGAAGAGAATATCGCGCGGTATTCGCGGTCTAAGGAATGGATGCAAACGAATGTCAAACTTTGCCGGAGAGGGATGTAAGTGAATGTCATTGAGAATGTTGGAGACTCGGGTCATGTATTGTCTCAACTCTGGGTCCTCTTTCACCAGAATATTCTCTCTGACAGTCGTTTCGACGAATCTGTTAATCAATTAATAATTTGATTCTTAAAATCAAAACTATCTGTCATTCAATACAGACTTTAGGGAAGAATTGCCGAAACGAATCAGTTTTAGTAGTTTTGGGAAATATTCTACCCTTTGATTGTTGACTGATATCCAAGAGATTACCGCAGAATAAGTGAATTCTTCGCGATTAACATTCAAGCGGTCGTCACATAACAGGTCTGTCAGCTCTTCTCTACTCAGACTATAAAAGTCTGTGCATTCGGTGGAAACCTATTTGAATGTTAGGACAGATATGGATAGAAATTGTTTAATAACTTATGTTTAGAGATATTCTTACGGCAGGAAAGTTGTAGAGAATGTATAGCTTTGTCCTCTCAATCACATCAATCGCGTAATACATTCGCGACATTTGATAAATCCCTTAAATTTAGAGATAATATTAGAAATTGTTTTCAATTCCCGTGAAATTCAATGCAATTCTATTGCAATACTTATGCAGTTCTGAGTGTCGATTGAATTAATCAAATACTGATAGCAATAATTCAAAGCACCAGTGATTTGGAGTCTATTCACTGCTTGAATCACTGCTTCGATGTTGTGGTCATTAATGCCCAACAATTGTCCCGAATATACAAAATCAACGATTATTCTCATAATAGCCGATGAGATGTCCGGCAGAAAGACCTCTTGGCTTTGGTTCTCTGCGTAGAGAGAGTTCGAGTAAAGAGCCATAAAGTATGGACTGATGGCAGCGAAGACATTGCGATCGATTGCAAACTTCTGGAAATCAGATGTAATTATATTTGAATCGACAAACAGTGCATTCCTTCGCAGTTCCGACAGTTTGCTCATCCACTCAACCCTTTCACTACTATTAAGACATTCATAGCATTAAAAGGTTTGAATAAAACATTCATTTAGTAAATCATTGAATCAGTGGTTACTTAGTATTGGTTAGAATGAAATTAATGTTCACTCCTTTCGATCCTTTCGATGACTTTCTTTTGACAGAAAATGCTTTCTTCACTTTCATTCTCTTCAACTTAATTAGGTTTTGACTCATTCTATGAAACTATAATTGAATTAAAATCAAATAATAACTGAATCACAACTGCTTTCTCTATATCTGCTGTTTATCCGATTAATGAATCAATAATTGCTAGAATTTATTCCTTATTTCAAAATTCTGTTTAGATTTTCGTTATTCTATTCAATAGATTGAATGCAATTCATTTAAATATCTATTCTCGTAGTAATTCATTCATTCTTTTTTTCATCTAAACTCTCAAGAATTGCATAGATTTGACTAAAAATTAATTTAAATTATTGTCAGAATTTGTTAATAACGCGCAAACTATATAACAGTGATTTAGGAATTATTGTTAGCTTTTATAAGAGAATAGATTCAAATAAAAAGTTTGAAATTTATATAACTTTTCAAAATTCGTTAAAAGAAATCAATTTTGCATTTAATTTAAGAATCAATAATAATTGTCAGTCGAAGTTCAAGAATCTGCGAAAGATATGGGAGAATTGGAATCATTTGCCAATGACTTGAATCCATCAACCATTCGAAGAGTAAATGCGTTGAAGAAAATTCAATTAGAAAAACTCAAAATTGATGGAGAGTTAGCACAAGAAGTGTTCAAAATTGAGTCACAATTCCAGAACAAATACAAAGACATCAATGAGAAGAGGAAGGCTATCGTCTCTGGAATTCCGGGCTTTTGGCTCAAAGCCATGAAAATGGTTGGAGAAATCAGTTCATGGATTGAAGAACACGACGAACCGGTGCTCAACCACTTGACTGATATCGAAGTGTCCATCAATGAAAAGCCGTTAAAATTGATTCTGAAATTCCATTTCGATTCCAATGAGTTCTTCACGAATGAAGTGCTGACAAAGCAATACAATATCGGCTTTGGACCCAATCCTCAAAAGCTCTGGGATTTGAGTGCCTTTTACGTCACCCGAACTCAAGGCAATCAAATCAATTGGAAAGACAACAAAAATGTTACGCAAAGGAAGAGAAAAATAAAGAAAAGGAATAAAAGGAATCCTTCGGAGAAAGCAGTGGTCAAAGAGAGTGTAGTGAAAGTCAATTCATTCTTCGATTTCTTCAATACTCTTAGAAAGCCTTCAAAGGATAGAGAAAACGATGAGTTATTCCGTGAATTATTGGAAGAGGACTGGAGTTTAGGACTACTTCTCTGTCAGCGCTTCGTTCCATACGCTGTCCTCTATTTGACGACAGATCTGACCGAAGGAGAAGACGAAAGCGGGTCCTCGGAATCAGAATATTCTACGGATTCTAATGAAGAACCGGATTCGAAAGCAATTGACTCAAAATCAGAATAAATGAAATCAAAAGTATTTCTTTTATTTTTCAATTATTGGTTTCATTTCTATAATTATTTTCTTAATTTGTATTAAAAAAAAGCTGATTTTTAAATTTTAATTGATTTTCAATGATTTCTAAATTTTTAGACTATATTCGGCACACATTTAATTCTAATTATAATGAGTAAAGTTATCTAAAATTTTAAATTATTAAAACCTAATGAAATAAATTAAAACCAGTTATGAATGTTATGCTTTTATCTGACACAATGTCAAATTTTTATCAAAAATCGTATCTACTTTATCAGCTCTAGCAGTCCATTCGTTAATACAAAATTTTCTTCATAATTTCAAAATACTATTAATCGTTTATGGGTTAACCAATTGAAGTTTAAATGAATTAAATATCATCTCCATCTAATTAAACAATACCCTTCTCTAATTTAATGTCATTAAAAAAATAAAATTAACGATATTCAATTTATACCAAAACTTGACTTTTAAGATCAACATATAAACTATCCCAGGTCGAAATTGATTTCATATTGTTAACTTTTCAAGCATTCCGAATATATCGAAGTGAAAAAAAATGAATGTACAATAAATATGAGATAAGTATAAGCGAATTAATATCAATTAAAATATGGGATATCCCTCACATCCGAGTAAAGGTTAACACAGAATATATGATCTCCGCTTTCGAAGAAATAGCTATTCCATAGAAGAAAATATAAGGGTATTAAAAAAAATGTTCTCAACAAAAAATTGCGATATTTCAGCAATGAATAAGATATTTTGATTCTTTCAAAAGCATATATAAGAGCCTTATACAAGAAATCAACATGATCTGAATAAAACCTTTCAAAATAACTTTCATTTTGTAAAGGTCATATCTATAGACTATGCCGGGGGTGGTGGGGTGGGGTGGGGACCGGATTTCAAAGAAGAAAGATAATACTTTATCATGATATACGAATCACTAAAATCGAATTTGTAACAAGCTTTTTATGCCTAAGTTTTATTACCCTAGTGCTCCTCTAAGTACAAATTTTAACATTTAAAATTTTGAGAAATTCACATTTGATATATTATTAAAAATACTCTATTAAGTGAAGTATAACCTTCAAAATCCTATATTTCACTAAAACTAAAACTTTTTTCATATACTGTATATAATTTTGAACCAAATTTTGTTTTTATCACTCAACCAAGCTTTGATTACTTTGGCCCGACCTGAAATTGATTATATTAGTTGCTTATTCAGATTCACAGTTTATTATTTTTATATCTCATTAAGTGAAGAATAGCAAAAGCTATCCTTGAAAATGAGCCTACTAAAATAATCAATTATAGAGGACTACAGATCCTCTGATGGAAACTTAATACATCAATGTGTTTGTACACACGAGCCCCAAGCACCCCTATCAGGTAGGAGTTATAGACAATTATTGTAAATTTCAGTTATTAATAAAAAAAATTAGAGACCACTGTTGTACACTTTCGTTATTAATAAAGGGAAAATAGACCATTGTTGCACATTTTAGTTATTAATAATTTCATTGTAGTGCATACATGGAAATCTCAATTCTAGTTTTTAGAAGCACGAATTCCTAAAGGAATAAGAGCAGAGGTCGCCAAGGTCGGCCGAGTCAGGGGTATAGAGGAAGATATTTTGATAAAATCTCAAAATATGAAAAATGCACAGGGGGAGTAAGGTAAAAATACCACAAGGATTAGAGGGTATTTTGCAAAATTTCAAACTCATAGGCATATTTAGGCTATACCCCCCTTTGGCGACCTCTGAATAAGAGTCTAAAAATCTTTTCTGTCACTCTTTAAAGAATGCACTTTTACTAGAATCACTCAATAGAAAATACATCATGTAACTTGCTCACTTTTAGCACCTTTAGAGTGAATTAATTACCCAGGCATATTTTTTCCATGAAACTCATTATCAAGTACGACAGAAATTTGCAATAAATAGCCAAGACATAATTTCTTATAAAGTGGACTGGGACTTTTCCTAAAAATTCTTTAAACTTGACGAGGTTTGATTAAAATGATGCAAAATGA